>APFE030140040.1:156631-169437 GCA_000404065.3 Pinus taeda
CTTCTATGGCACTTACTCCAAGTTGCAGTTGCTTAAAATTGCAAAGACAAGATTTGCTAGTTATTACCTCACCTTTAGGTGGCTAGTGAAGGTGAGACAAGCTTTAACTAATCTGGTGTGTGGTGAATCATGGGATGAAATTAACACTGACATAGATGGTGCTAATGCAGTCAAGGACACTGTTCTTGACAGTTACTTTTGGGCACAAGTTAAATATGTTTTGCAATTCACCAAACCAATTTATTACATGATCAAGTTTGCATATTCAGATCAACCAGTAATTGGGGAGGTGTATGAGCAAATGGATAGCATGTTGGGGTAGATTAAAGACATTGTTGAACCTAGAGATACCACCTTGTACAATTATATTCGTGCAGAGGTGGAAAACCGATGGGAAATGCTAAATGTTCCATTGCATGCATTAGCATATGTTTTGACACCTAAATACTATCATCCATCATGGCTTTCAACACCAGCACCTAGGGGGGAAGCAGGAGAAAACCACACCAAGATCAAGAGGTTCACAGAAAATATATGGCTGCATTGAGTAAATTAATCCCTGATGAGGAGGAGGTTGCATTGGTACGGAGACAGGTGAGCAACTATACGCTTAACATTGGTCCATTTGGGAGCATGCATGCAATTAAAGATTGAGAGACTTTTTCTTCTCTTAAGTGGTGGAACATGCATGGAGGGGGTACTCCACTTCTACAAAATTTGGCATTGCGGATGCTATCACAGGTGGTAAACACTTCTTCTGCAGAGAGGTGTTGGAGTTCTTATTCTTTCATCCACAGTGATAAAAGGAACAGGTTGAGTTTAGACCGGGTAGAGAGCTTGGTTTATGTTCATTACAACTTGCCATTGTTGTCCCATTACTGTGAAGATGCAAAGTCTAAAAGGACCTGTTGATTTCGGACAAGAATCCAGAGGAGCCCAATTTGGAGGATGGAGTGTTGCAATTAGAGCAATTAGAGGATGTTCTTATCCAGGTATGTCCATTGTGGTATGAATTTTCCAATTTTTCCTTATAAAGCATTTCTCTAATTCATGTTTTTAATTTTTTTGTTAACTAATGTTTTTTTTTTTCATGAATTTTTTGAGTGATTCCAGGATGATGGTGATTGTGTTGATATGCCACCCCCACCCCCATCTGGTCCCTTGGTTCCTAGGTTCCATGGTTCAACACCAACAGCAGGGGGTTCTTCTTCATCAGTTTCAGTGCCACTGCCACAACTTCCACAGGCACCATCTTCTTCATCGCCACCACGTGGAGGCCCACTGCCACGTTCTCTTCGCGGTGGAAGGAGGAGAGATTAGTAGATATATTCACAATCTACTACTTTTGTCATAGATTACTCAGTAGACTTGTAGGCTTGTGAATTTGAATTTTGAACCTTTTTTGTCTTGGCGGTGACCAAGTGACATATTTTGTAAACATTATTATTTGAATTTTGGACATGACAAATGTTCACAGTGGCTCACTTGCTAGATAAATCATAATATGCTCTATGTTTTATGTTCTATAATATGCTTAAATGTTTTATGTTTCATAATATGCTTAAAAATTTGATGTATGTTGTAATAGCTAGAATATAGATGGTTGTTGTACATACTAGTAACTACAATGGAATCATGGATGCCATATCTATCTTGATTTATGCAAAAATATGCATGTTTTCATGTCTTCTACAATTAATTTGGTATTTGGGATGTTTGTTTTGAGTATAAATGCAAAAAAATATAAAATATATATATATATAGCAGACGCTTCCGCGGACGCTTCGCTTCCTAGATTTTTGGAAAATGACACTTCCGCGTCCCCGCTTCCAAAAAACATCCCCGCTTCGTCCCCGCTTCATGCAACATTGATTCCAACCCACATCTAGCTTTTCTTCATATAGCTACCTCTTCCAAGTCATGTTTCCTTCAGGATCTTCCATCCAACCACGAGTGCTAGTTGTAGGTGACGTCTACAACTCTCTTTTGGTAACCCTGTATCAACCCATCTAGATGTTGTTCAAAAATCAAAAATGAACATCAACTCAAAGTTACATTTTGTGTGTCAGACATGGGTCCACACACATCGAAATGAACGAGGTCTAATATTTCTTTACACCTATTTTCACTATTATGAAATGGCTTTCTTGTATGTTTTCCCAAATAGCATCGCTTGCACACACCTTCGTGATCTAAATTCATATTGGGAATATCATGAACCAATTGACTAAGAGTAGGGATGACCTTATAATGTAGATAACCAAACCTCCTACGCCATAGCTCAATGGGACTTATTTCCATCTGAACCAAAGCTTAAGTAGGTGGTGTAATGACTCTATAAAGGCTTCCTTCACGAACTCCAATAACTCTAGCTTTATCAATGCTAGAGTTTTTTCCCCAAACCAAAACTTTTCCATCAAAAAAAGCAACTCTTTCCCCTTTATCTTCTAAACAAGAAATAGAAAGCAAATTCTTTTTCAAACCTGGAATATATAGAATGTTGTTGAGATGTAGCTTCAATCCATTATCCAGCTCCAACGATGTTGATCCCAGGCCTCTAACAACATAGCTTTTGTTGTCACCCAATCCCACTGCAAGAGAAGATGGCTGCTTTGATAGTGTGTATGATGTTGTTTACTTTCTCCTGTCATGTGTCTCGATGCTCCACTATCAATGATCCATGCATTGTCATCATTACGAGAACCTGTAAAAGAAGCCAAGAATCGTTGACTTTTGACCTTGTTGATTAAGTAGTAGATGACTTTCTTGATCTAGCTTCCAGCAGTGTTGATACCCATTCTTATATAGTTTTTCCGGTGTCGCTCCAATAGCAGTCAACTGATCTCGGATCTCATTCAATCCTCCGAGGAAGGAGTCAATCGTTTGACCCTTCTTCATCTGATATGACCTCATCTAGTTCTCGAGCAGCGTTCTTCTCTGCACATAAGTATGCTAGTATAGGTTCTTGAGAGCCTCCCACATCTCAACTGTCGTTTCCTTCTTGGCTATATGTGGTACCACATGATCCTTGACCCCATCAAGGATAATGCACTTGGCCCTTGCCATCACCTCTTCGTACTTATCCTTATCATTTGGGTCGACTAGGATAGCTATCGTCTTCAAGGCGAAGTTCTTGACACAATTCCTATCAAGCACTAATAAGATTCTAGACTTTTAGACTGCAAAGTTCGATGCTCCATCCAGCCTATCCTAGTCTCTTACCCCGTGTAGTGCCATGGCGCTCCTCTACTTCCCTCCTGGAAGTTCTCTGTTCAACTCCTCTAAGTCTCTACTTCTCGTCTGGAAGTTCTCTTCTAGACTCCCTCTGAGACCTGATTTCCCTCTTGGAAATCCTTTTATCACTTGTCGAGATGTCCCCTACTCTGATCGTCTTATTCAACTACACTGTTGATCCAAGTTCCTCAGCTAGAAACCCTCGGTAACAACTCCTTTGGCCCTGCTCTGTCAGGTACTGTTCTGACTACAGTTCCTCACCAGCTTCACTCTGCAATATTTCTGCAGCCTTCTAAACTTCGGCAATTGCCTCTCTGTGAACTGCGTCAACCCCTCTCTGCCCCACGCTAACTCTGCGTCACCCCAGATGGGTCTGCTCAGCCCTGGGATGCCTTGCATCAGCCCTTTGGCCCTCTGCGTCAACAACGCTAGCCTCTCTAAGGCTATGTGCAATTCCCGACTTCTTCTGTGTGGCCCTGGCTGGCTCTCTGTCACACTCCTTCACTTCTGCGTTGCTAGAAACAGCTTTTGTCACCTCAAGACAGTTGTTTTCTGTTGCTATTGCTCCGCTCGACTAATGTCTTTTAGTCCTCCTGTGATCTGCAATCACGCTCAAGTACCATGTTGAAGTTTCTAAATTTACTTAGTTTAGAAACCCTTCATGCACTTTTCCTGATTTATTCCTACCTATTTGTTATTTTTCTTTAACAAGTTATTTACAAAGTAAATACTAAAAATAAACACCAGTGCATGCTCAACATATTACAAATCAGCAACTAAAAGAAACAAAAACAAACACACCACATGAAACCATTATTTTTGGACCATTATCCTCGGAAAAACCCAATGCGGGAAAATCGTTGCAGCTATCTGAGGGTTTTCTTATTAAGCAATATTAGAGTACAATGTGGGTGCCGAAACTGGCCTACCCAACAAAGAATTTCCTTAGCAGTTATACCTCACAGTTTGAGAGAAATCTCCTGGCTGAAACCCCGAAAAACCCTTTTGATAGCTCCTCAACACAAAACTACTCCTGCAACCCCAGCATCTGCCCAATCTGAACTGCGTCAACCCCTCTTTGTTTCACGCTGGCCCTACGTCAGCCCCAAGAGGCCCTGCGTCAACTGTGTTGGCCTTCTAGTGCTCTATGCAACACTTGGCTGCCTCTGCGTGAGCCCTTGCTGGCTCTACGTCACCCTCCTTGGCTGTTGCGCTACTCTCTCGGCACAATCTTTGCCTTCTCTGTTTCTCTGTACTCAATGCCCCTCAGCTGCTCTCCCAGCACAATCTTTGCCTTCTCTGTTTCTTTGTACTCAATGCCCCTCAGCTACTCTCCCGATCACTAATTCTATCTCTCTTGGCAAACCCCGCTCTAGAGCATAAACTGACTGATCATCTGGTGTGCTCTCTAAGTGACCCTCAAGCCTCCTCTTATACTTTTCATGTTGACGATTCAACGGCCGTGATTAAGTCCCTAATCAACGACTAAGATTAGGTCTAGTTTGATCTATGTCTTTTGGACCATTCTAACACAAATTCATATTAATACACATTAATATTTTATTTTCCCTAAGTTTAGACTTAGGGACTCCATTAAAAATATTAATTATTTTAACATCTATTGATCTGGTTAGAATCTACCCAAACCCTTTCTAGGTGTTGGAAATCTCATGTGCCCCAACCTCTCCACCAAATTCCGTGGCTAGAGCACATCCGATGCTACACCAAATCAACAGACTTTAACTAATATAATGATGACCCAAGCATGAAACCCATGCTTTAATAAGTCATTGACACAATAATAAAAATTCTTTTCTTTATTCTTTTGACAAGTGTATTTCATGATGACTCAAATACATTAAATGAAGACCGAACCTACTTACAATATCCAACATACCTTGACCTTGGATGCATATATATATAATTTCAACCCTAGGTCTCGTGTAGTCTCTTTCCAAGGGGTTTTTTGTGGAAAGTCTCAATAGCTTCTCCCAAAGCTTGCACTTTGGTTGAACCTTTCCATTGAATGAACTACCTTGCCTCACGTCAAACCTATTATATAGAGATATCTATTACAAGTGATTAACACTGGGACTCCTCCCATTAGTGAAAATCTGAGAAGAGTAGGGAACATAGGCTTTGGTGACAGTGGGCCTCTGTCCTAAGTGTTGGTGTGCCCTCTAGCTTTTGCATATTCACAAGGCTTGTTAGTTTGTGCAGCAACATTATCAAGGGAATGATGAAAGGTGTTAGGTATGAAATGGTAATGGACACAGTACTTCAATCCAAGTTTTACAAGTAGTGCCCCTCTTATGACCCTAAGGCCTTAGAGGAGGTCCCATTGAACTAGAGCTAGAGACTAACCCCCCTATTAAGGTGAGAAAACAAATTTATAGTCAAGATCAATAAATCATCTAATTCACCACTTGATCCATGTTAAAATTCCCAAAACATTAGGTAAAAGTACTTCATCGCAAAATGGTTAAAGTACTTGTTGAGTGGAAGCCCACCTTCCTTCAAGAGGATTGTTGGATGGTGAGAGGTGAATGACCCATGCAAATGGTGGATGAATGTGGCATATCATCATCACCAAGCAATGTGTGGGGCTGCCAACTAGATAGTTGTCCAAGATAGGAGAAAATTTCTCCTATAGGGTTACCCATTTTGGTGGGTAACAAGGACACCTAGGGCTTCAATGGTATTCTTGCATGGGTGGCTGACTGGAGGATCCATGGAGTCCATGGAGCCTTGTGATGGAGGGATGTAAACTTGCCTTGCATAGCTACATCAACTTGGAGCCATTATTGTGCACAACATCACCTTCAAGCATGACATATGTACTTTAGAGTGTAGTGCCTCGCTTGCATTGGCCTACAAGTGCTCATTGTAGGTTGCTTGTAAGGGCTAAGGCCTACACTGTATTCTTCGCCTTCCTTACCTCTCATATAAATAGAAGAAGAAAAGAGTCTTTCCATTAATATATGTTCATTCACTCACTGGTATCCACTCTTGTGATGGGATGTAACCAAGAGAAGAATACACACTAGCCTCTCTCTCTAGAGTCATCACATACGCTTGGTCTCTCTATCTTTCTCCCTCTCGCTTGTCGCTAGGGTTTCTTAGTTTTCTTTAAGTATCTTAGAGAATCTTGGAGGTCTAGGGTTAGGGTTTACCCCATGGAGGTTCGAGATTGTGGTGTTGTGATAAAGCCCTAGGGTGAAATTATGAAGAAGAGGAAGAGAGGACATCTTGCCTTGAAGGATGTGTTCCAGTGACTCTTGCACATTGGATCTCCTTTGTTGTTAGAGTTTTGTTGAATTGCTCTAGCTAGGGTTTGTACAGATGAGAGAATTTGTACAGCCCTTAGCCTTTAGAGAAGACCATGGTATCTACATCTACTTCATCTTGAATATGAATGAAGTTTTCAGCTGTCTAAAATTTGTGCAATTTCCAGATTTGATTTTCAGCTATATATGTTCTTTATTGATTACTAATACAGCCATATATGTCTTGCCGATTAAAAATAAGTAAAAGGACAATTGTTAAGAGATTTAACATCTAAGTGAAGAATATAAAAGGCTATTTTTACTGCTGTTATTACTGCTGTAGAAGAGTATTTTCAAATCTAGTTATTGGCAGATTAATTGCCCTAAAAGGGTTGAAATTTATCCCTTTCGATTGGTATCTTTACTCCTTGAAATGACAGGAAGTTTGGGCTGATTGGAAGTGAAACATTGTACTCTTTCTGTTGTTGTTTTGTACTGTGTTTTACAGCAGCCCTAAGGCTGAAAGTTCAGAGGGCTAAAATCTTAGAAACCTTCTAAGTTGAAAATGAAAATTATGTTTTGCATTGAATTTTCTATTCCAAGAAACTTTCACACATACCAGGGTATGCCAACAAGGTTACTATTGACACCATCCAGGAAATGTGGGAAAGTGTCCATGGGTTCCCCAGGGGGATTCTTTCCTTCAAAAAAATACAGACACACATCTAGCCCCAAGTATTGGCTCAACTGGAATCATAACGGCCAAGCAGGTCATGAGCTCTAATTCACCTAGGTCCCCCAAGGTTAGGTGTACATATTGTCTGCTAACAGAATTTACCTCAGGTGCCATTCAAGGAATGAGATGAAACACTTGGAGGGTTTTCACAAGGAAGTTCTCCATGGAAAAAAATATATATACACGTGTGTACACACACACACTCATATTATGGGGGTAGTTGAGGAATCCGCAAAGGTGGACACCTGGGGATTCCCCCAAACTTCCTCCCATCCCAACCCATTACCAAGGGAAACACATTCCCCACCCTCGGGGACATATTCCTAGGTATCGCTACTTAAATTTTGGATGTTTTGAAGCTCAATATTAGAGCATGAACACTATTCTTTGAGGGTGTAACATGCATTTGTGCCATTTTCCTCGTTGGGTGATGGAGTGACAATTTTTAAGAGTTTACATAAATGATAAAAGTTTTAGTGTGTACTTTTGCCTGCTCGCAATATCTCTGGGAACTTTTGGTTTGCCATGCTCTATTGGAAATGCAACTAGTAGACATGCTACCTAGTGTTTGAATTAACATATACGCACAAGCAAAAAGACTGGCTTGTAACAACAGAATCTCAGAATATTATGACAAATATCAATTCAATTATAGTCATTGCATGCTTCCCTATGATGGTTATCAATGTCTCTTGTTCTCTATTGCATGACATCGTTACAAGTTGAAGACCAAATGAAGGCAGTTCATGTTGTTTTTACAATATTTTTGTATAATGTAGTTACATGTACTGCGTACAATACTCAATTGAAATTTGTTACCTGGGTAAACAATTTATTCAATTTTTACTTCAACGTCATACAGATGTTATAACAAGACTAACCTGCATAAACAATTCCAATAAGACTACACATATACCACCTCACAAAATGAACATCATTGGAGTCTACAATGAAAGGTGAGGTTCTCTGCAACGCTTGGAAGATTCAGCAACATAATCATCAACAGTTTGAAGTTTGAACATGTTAATTGTTTTTGTTAAATTGTGTTCATTGTTTTTCTTAAATTTGCAATTCATGGTAAGCAGACCTACCGTCCTACAAACTCTGGTTTACTGAAAAATGAGAGCCCCTACCAAAACTGTATACAAGGAATGCCAAATCTGCAAACACATCACATTGAAAAAAATATTTACACCAAGTCAATATCACCCAAAAAAGAATAGCTGCATAGCAATTAACTCGCCAAATCTCTAAGCCATATCCTGAACGGTATGCCCTATCTCTTTTTTATAGAATAGGCAAGATCTAGGGTTTATAATGCATGTGAACTGTCTGCGTAAAGCACCTAGATTGACTGTGTCAAACCCTAACCCAACCCCTCTAGAGAAGTGCACCCAGCCTTGGATGGAGGCCTGCCTAGAATAAAGCAAACTCAACATGCAAGGCACTTTTCCTAAGAATTGAAACAACTTTTATTCAAAGCACCTAATCTAAATACGAAGTGTGTATGTCTAAAAATGAAACAGCAGCTACTAAATCCGGAATATGTCCAAGGCTAACACATGCACGCTGTCCGCATGCATGCACCCTCTACCACTGCTTACACAACTACGCCTCTTCAAAAGGCTCTCTCTGCCGCTGCTGTGCGGATTTGCTGAGTGCGCCATACATACTGATGGAGAACAATAACTGAGCAACCACGTCAAATTCTAACAGTTTTGCAATAACAGTTCAAGGCATTATAAATCAATAGGTTAGACCTTCAGGAACAACTAATCTGCAGTTTTTGAAAAAGAAAAACTCTCAGGGTATTATAAATCTCATGTCAACACTAGATCGATTTGATCACATTCTACACCTAGTAAAACGTATGAATTGGGCTTACGAAATTAGTCGGTGACAGTGATTGCCCGTAACCAAGGTTTCAAATGCCATGGAATGAATTACTTATGGATGCAGCAAGGACATGATGTCGGATGGGTACGCTCAACTCGAGGAGCTAGATCCTACCATGGTTACCTTCACCATCTTAGTTGGTATTCTCATAAGGACAATCTATTTGGAGCACATCACAGCTAAAATTACAGACCAGCCTCGAGTCTTTCTCCCTCGAAAACTCGAGTATATCAACAATCAATCTTGTAAGGAAAAAGGACCAAGAAGGAGAAAGGGTAACTATGAACCATTAAGATTTCCATAAAGTAATTTAAGGCTCAAAACAACTAAGAAAAATCAAACATGCTCAAATTAAGAAATTCTTAATATCCCAGATCATGACATGTACGGTCTAACACTGTAAAAGAATAACACAAATTAAAATGTCAGAAAGTATCATCGCTGAAAACAGTGGCTGACAGTGAGCAGGAAACCATAAATTTAAAAAGCCATTGTGTTCGATAGTCGACACTGACCAGAATCTGAGGCCGACGAAGGCTTCCGAACCAGAATGTCAGTCAAGGTGCTTTCTGTTGGCGGGGACTTGAGTATAGGAGAAACCTGCCTCAAAAGAAAGAAATCATAACTGGGTTGTATACTCATCCATCTTGTTATGGTTCATATATATCAATGCACCCTGTCTGTGGCTCTGGAATCTATAATGCCCATGAAAGGAATTGGTCCATGTCAACTGCAGTCACTACTACTGGAATTACACGAAATCCATTTCATCGTTTACGAGTTTTTCAATGCTCTTCACTTTGAACCCAGAAGAATGTATCATAAATTGTACAAAGTCAGCAACTCCAGATTAAATTGTGTTCCCTTTATTTCTCCTATATTTCGAAAATTGACACCCGGTATGAATGAACTTACAATTTTAAGAGATTTCAACTTCTCCAAGACGGGATCAGTTTCCTCGGTTCGGCCCTTAACTGTGGTAATTTCATCTGCAGGACTCTACCAATCACCAAGCATTCCAAAAATGGGAAAAACTCAGAGCCTCATCAAATAAATTATTACAAAGTGTAAATAATTAATGAATGTCCGTTCGAAAAGCATAATTCAGCATACCCGAGAGATATTGAGCTTCGAATCTGATGTGCCCATTTTGAACCGTTGAATCAAAGCTGACGCGAGATCATCCACGGCCTGGAGCGTTTCAAATGACAGACATCTGCTAGTATTAATAGACTTCAAACTTCCGCGGTATAGAATTGTAAGTACCGAATGCAACAATATTACCACGACCTTGGATGACATCTCTAAATGAGGGTAATGTTTGAATGTTTTATTTGTAGATCTTTTGTAAATTTATTCAAAGAGTAAATAACAAGTAGGGATGGCAGTTTAGTTCTAAGCGTCTTAAAAATATATATGGAAAAAAAAATATATATATATATATATATATATAATATATATATATATATATAGATATATTATTTATTTATAAATGAAGTTGTCTATAATGCGCTTTTGGAGATTCTGGGACGGAATCCGCGCCGAAGAAATGAGGTTAAATCTTGATTTTTAGCAGTAAAATGGTTTTACTGCATATTGGATCAGCGACCTGGAAAACCCCTGGGAGCCATTGATGTGCAGAAACAAGCTATCAACTGGGGATCCAATGATGCTGCCGGATTTGACTGGAAATCCGCCGGAAAACCTTTCAAAAAGTCGCGTTATAAAACTAATGCTTTATAAATTGTAAAGAAAGATTTAATTATTTATTTTTTTTTAAGGAGAGTGTTTCTGGTTTTGATACACATGAAAGGGGTTGTGGTTCTCACTATATTTGGTGCATGGCATGTGCCCCTGTGATTTTATCGACAATAACACTAAGTCGGCACAAGGAAAAACATCATTTGAATATTGCAGGCCGCATAGGGAGATACAAGAGGGTTTAGCAAGATAATTAGAGCTAAAGGAAAAAATTGACAATATAGACCATAGTTTGACTATTCTAGCCAAGAGATCAGCGAACATTAGGGTAATGACTAGCCAACGTGAATCCTTGGAGATTTTGCCCAATAGCTAGCCAAGAGATCAGCGAACATTAGGGTAATGACCAGGTAGCTTGAATCCTTGGAGATTTTGCCCAATAGTTGTTATGACTCGCTAATTTTTTGCTTGCAACAATAGTAGTTTTTTTGTCTTCTCATATCGATGTATGTTTTAGGTTTAGCACAGGGAGATTGTTTTTATAAGTTTCTATTTACAAATTGCTCTAGTTAGAAGAGGTCTTAGCAACCTTGAGACTCTCAATTTATATTACTAGTCCAGTTTCCCTTCAAGCATACTGTAACGAAAAATATTGATTGTAATCATCATTTGACATAATGTGAAGTTCCTAACTTCAAAGAAAATAATAATAATAATAATTAAACTATCTATCCTAAAAACAAAAACCAAACGGAGATTTAAAACTTTTGAAATTCAAATTCATGTGAATAATTATAAATTATAAATTAAATATTGTCACTTTAATATAATATATTCTACCATATTATATATATATATATATATATATAATATAATATTACATAACAATAAAAAATAACACAATATATATTAAACTATATTAATATAAATATATATAAAATTATTATCTAATTTTAAGGTCACAGGAAAGTTAGACACCAAATTAGTGTGTAAGACTTTTTTGTTTGTGGAAAAGAGACCCACGTGCGTGTAGTGTAGTTGTTTGATTACTAAGTCTACAAAGTCATACCTACACTACCCCTCTGGTTTTGAATATATGACGCTTAGGAGGAAACACATACTCTTAACCATTAGGCCCACTCAAACTGTAAGAAACACATGCTCTTTACCATATCTAGAAATAACACCATTACTATAATTGAAACAACTTTTAGTTTTTCAGTAATTATAAGTTTTTATAACTTTTCTATTTTAATCTATTGTTTTTTAATTTTGACTTTTAAAATATTTTTCCATATTTTCAATAATAAAAACTTTACTCTGTTCACAATAATAATTAAAGAATATTTTTTAATTATAAAAAAAAAAAAAAAATTCCCTAATATTACATTCACAAATAAATAAATATTTATAGTAAGCATGATTATTAAAGTCAGTGCTAAATCAATGGTTATAATATGTATCTTCATCGAGATTCTAGATGATAAAGATATTTTAGTTTATATTTCACTTGCCATACTTACAATGGAGCAAGTGTAGTAGATTATGTAATTTGTTCGCATGGTTTGTGTGAGAAAATGGAGGAAGTTTTGATTGGAAATCAACTTTGGAACTTAAAATCAGATCACAAGCCAATTTATTTAAGTTTCTCTTCGACTGGAAAGAAGCAATAGATTCAAAAACTCAATCTGTTCAAAAAAATCTCAGAAAGAGAAGAATTCTTTTGACTCCAGAAAATTGTAATACCTTCAAAATGACGCTAGAGAGGCTCTTCGAGAATGAGAAAATCTCAATTCACGGCCTTCAAAGCAATGTTGTTAAAAGCGCGAGCGGGATTTAATCGGCGTGGGGAAAAAAATGAAAAAATCGGAAAAATCGGGAAAAAAACGGAAAAAAGCGGGAAAAAAGCGTTTGGAACAAAAATATTCATTTTTTTTCATTTTTTTTCAATTTTTTCAATATCTAAACCATCT
>APFE030140040.1:169457-199936 GCA_000404065.3 Pinus taeda
TTTGAAACAATGAAAACTAAAAAAAATCAACCTACATACCGTTTCTACGGTGAAAATGGCGATCTCCTCTCGAAATAGTGAGCATAGACCCTTTGAATCGGCAAAATCGCCCTCCAAACCCTCTCTCCCAGCTCAGAGCTCTTCCTCCGCCGCGCGCTGTCCAAATGGGCAAAAAAAATTTCATTTTTTCCTTATCACACCCGCTGCCCCACGCCCTCCCGCTTTTTATCCAAAAAATCGCGATTTTTTTTCGAAAAAATCGGCAAAAAAAATTTTCCACGATTTTTTCAAAAACGCGCGATTGAATCGCGATTTTCACAACATTGCTTCAAAGTCACGAAATAACACATTTAATTCAAGCGCACTTGCAAAGTGCAAAAGAGCAAAAATTAAGAAGGTCGAAACAAATTGCTTTCTGGTTAATTCTTGGTTTGACGAGGAATGCAAAAAGACAAGGAGAATGTGGAAAGAGTCAAACAAGGATAACATAAAGCTCAAACTTTACAAGCATATGTTATGAAAGAAAAAAAGGTCGATTGCATGGTTTCAAGGAGGCAAGAACTAATCTTCCTTGAGAAAAATAACCCACAATTATTTTGGAAGGAGCTCCAACCTAGAAAGATGCAAACTGAAAATAGCATTACAGCTTCTAATGTGAAAATTCTATCTTTGCAACAACTGATTTATTTTTCCTAATTATTTTCCAATAAGTTATTTAGTAAAACCCTTCAGTAGACATTAAAATAAATTTTACTGCAGATATCACACCATAATCCAGAAACAAATACATGCGCAAGAATCAAAACACATAGACACAGATATTTTGGACAATTATCCCCAGAAAAACCCAATGCAGGAAAATCGGTGAGTAGAGGAGGATTTTATTAATCAGTTATTCTCCAGTACAACTAGGTGCCACACTAGCTTACCCAACAGAGATAAATTCTCCAGCACTTCTCTCAATCTCAGCATCAATCTTGTTGGCCTCTGCGCAGCTCCCAGACCCTTTATGTCAGCTTCTGCCTCTCTGTGTTAGCGTTGCGCCTCTCTACGTCAGCCACGCAGGCCCTATAGTGACTATGTAGTCTTGCTACCTATGCATCTGCCTGAGAGGCTCTACGTCTGCCCGAGAGGCTCTACATCTGCCTCTCAACCCTTTGTACTGATCTTTTGGTGGTGTTCTCAACTCTCTGTTCCATATCCGCTACCTCTTGCTGCACTCCAAACCTCTAGTTCAAATTTCTCAGCTAACCCTGCTCTAGAAATCAAACTGACTGGTCTCCCTCAGTTATCTCCAACTAACCCTCAAGTCTCATTTTATACTTTTCATGTTGATGAATCAACGGCCGAGATTAAGTCCCTAATCAACGACTAAGAATAAAATATATTTGATCCATATCTTTTAGAAGCTTCTCATCCTTATCTTTATTAATACCCATTAATATTTTTATTTCCCTAAGTTTAGACTTAAGAACTCATTAAAAATATTAATTATATTAATAACTCTTCATCCGGATGGATTTTTCCGAAACGATTTCTGGGTTTTGGAGATCTCATGTGCTTTAGCCTTTCCACCAATTTTCATGGCTAGATCACATCTGATGCTACCCCAAATCAACACTTCCTTTTAGCGAGGATTATGCTCCAGTAATACTCCACACTGAGCATCATTCTGATTATACGACACTAGTACATGTGTTGATGTTGAGCCTCCCTGTCCAACATCCTCTACACTGCTGCATCCTGTACTACTGCCCATGGCTCTATCATTTCCACTGCTACATATGTACTACAACTCCCTCTTCATTTATGTTGTTGTTGGTCCTTCTTCCCGACACTGCAACTCCCTCTGCATCGGTGTTGTTGTTGGTCCTTTTTCCCAACACTGCGTCTGCACTACAAGCCCTTCTCATTATGTTGCATCGTACTACTACTAACTGCTACTGCACTGCAACATCATACCCATTTCTGCTCCTGAAATGGATTGCTTGTCATCCCCATCTTCTCCCTAAAATAATCAAACTTGGTTCTTCCAAGGGCCTTGGTGAGGATATCTACCACCTGTTCTCCTGTAGGAGTGTAGCTCAACAGTACAACTCCTCGTTGGACACAGTCTCTGACAAAGTGACATCGAGTATTAATATGCTTTGACCAATCGTGAAATAATGGATTCTCAAAGAGCTTGATGCAGCTCTGATTATCACACATGACCCTGGTCGCCTCCATCCTTCTTCTGAATAGGTTCACAAGTAGTTTTCTAAGTCATATGGCTTCGCATGAAGCTGTGCTTGCAGCCATATACTCTACTTCAGTTGAGCTTAGGGCTACGGATTTATGTTTCCTGCTACACCAGGAGGTCATTCCTTATCCAATGTTGAACTTTTTCTGATCCACTGAACTTCCAGCCCAATCTCCATTAGTAAATCCACTCAATCTGATATCCTTACTCCTGGTGTATAAGAGTCCATAATCGACGGTTGCTCGTAAATATCTGAGAACATGTTTGGTTGTTGCCCAGTGCACCCTCTTCGGTTCCACCATGAACTGAATGAGGGTGTTGACAGCGTAACAAATGTCTAGCCAAGTATTGACCAGATACATCAGGGACCCTATGAGCTACCTGTATAAGGTGGGATCAACATCCTTGTCTTTTGATGCATCAATTTTCTTCCAGTTGGTAATCATTGGAGTAGCCATGGGTCTATAATCCTCCATCCTGAATCTCTTCAGAATTTTTGTACATTATTTCCCTTGCCCAAGGAAGATCTCCCCCTTTTGCTGCCAAACTTCCAACTCCATGAAATAATGCATTTGTCCCAAATCTTTCATGCCAAATTCTGTGGCTAGATTCTTCTTGCAGTCTCCGATGAGCCTAGATGATCCTGTCAGGAAGATATATCCACATATAAGCATACATGAGACTTATTCTCATGTGTCTCAAAGCCTTCTGGTTGTTCAATGTATACCTGTTCTTCTATTACCCCATTTAGAAATGTCGTCTTGACATCCATCTGATGAATCTCCCATCCCATATGTGCTACAGGAGATATCACGGTTCTAATATATGTATACCTGGCTACTAGGGTGATGGTCTCTTCGTAGTCAATTCCTTCCTTCTGAGCGTACCCCTTAGCCACAAACCTAGCTTTCTATTTTTCCACACTATTGTTTGTAGCGTATTTAATCTTGCAAATCCATCTCAAACCTACCACCGATCTGTCTTGAGCCCTTGGCACTACTTACCAAACAGCGTTCACTATTATGCAGTTGTATTCCTCCACCATCGCATCCAACCAAACCTGATGTTGAGCAGCCTCCCGAAAACTGGCATCCTCCCCATCTTGAGCTACTAATGCTTGATATCTATCTAGTTGTTTTTGCTCCCTCTTATTGTTTCTTTTTGCACTGATGAAATCCTCTGCATCTCGCAGAATCTGACAAAGTTCCCTGCTCGTTCTTCCTCTGGTAGCTGGTGCTTCTATTAGCTCCTCCCCCTCCCGTGATTCTTCTTGATCCGAGGAAGAATTCTTTACTTTCATTGGTTGAAGAGGTTTGACCAACGACTCATCTTTTGACTGCTCCTCAGAAGGCATTTCTCGAGAGTTTTTGAATGCCCTATCCTCCATGAACTTCACAACTCATCGAACTACTACCTTCCTACTCCCTAGAAGTTAGATTATGTATGCCTTAGCATTCTCTCTATATCCCACTAGATATCCTTTCTCTTCAGTTTTATCTAGCTTCTTCCTCTTTTCCTCGGGTATGCGGCAATATGCTAAGCTCCCAAGTATCCTGAAATGACTAACTTCAGGTGTCTTCCTGATGAAGACTTTCTCTGGAGTAATCTTGCCCAAAGCCCAATGAAGAGTTCTATTCTTAACATAGACTGTTGTGTTGCATGCTTCTGCCCACAGGAACTTTGGCATGTCTTGATCATACATCATGGCCCTAGTTGCTTCTACGATAGTCTTGTTCTTTCTTTCTACTACTCTATTCTGCTCCGAATTGGGGGGAGTTGTCCACTCTCTTCGTATGCCCTCCTTAGTGCAAAAATTAGTGAAGTACTTATCGACATACTCTCCACCATTATCTGAGAGCAAAAAAAATATTTTCTTCCCTATCAAATTCTCCACTAGAACCTTGAACTCTTTAAATCAACCGAAAACCTCGTCCTTGATTTTCAAAAAATAAATCCAAGTTTTCCTTGAGTGGTCATCGATGAAGGTGACAAAGTACTCGGCACCACTAAGAGCTCTAGTGGACATAGGTCCGCAGATATCTGAGTGTATCAATCTTCGTACATTATTGACCCTGTTTTTTACTTCTAGGAAATGCTGCTTTGGCATACTTTCCCATAACACATCCTCTACATACATCATCTTGTTTTGTACTAAGATCTGAAACTCCGGTTATAGTTTTCCTAAGAATTCTCAGAGCCCCATGGTGCAAATGTCCCATTCTTCTGTGCCATAGTTCATTCAAATCCTTGTCTCCATGACTGCCTATCAATGCCATTGGTGATTCAGGTTTAGTCTGTACAACCTCTTACTTTTGATCCCGATCCACACCTTCTTTTTCTAGCTCGGGTGTTTGACGTATACTTTCTCCTTGATGAAGAAAACGTCATAGCCCTTACCTTGAAGTTGTGACACAGAAAGTACGTTCATTCCCAATCTTGGTATATGCAGTACATTGGTAGCACGAAACCACTCTCTCATTTCTATTTGAAAAACTATGGTACCCTTCCCTACTGGAGTACACTTTGCCTTATTCCCCATGGTGATATGAAAATTCATCCTTTCCTCTTGATAATCTGAGAAACATTCCCAGATTCTCGTCGTATGCCAAGAGGCTCCACTGTCTATATACCATACCTCTGATGATCCAGAGCTATTCACACAAGCAACTTCTTCTTCCAATCTAGAAGCCAACATAGAGAAATCGAAATTATTGTCTCTTGTGCAATTTTCTGAAAATCTGCACGAGTGTCTTGACGTTCATGCCTCTGCATCATGGTCTCAACCCATAATTGATTTTCCCTTCCTGTCTCTGATTACTTCCTCTCATACCATGTGAAAATTCTATCTGTGCAATAACTAATTTACTTTTCCTACTTATTTTCTAATAGGTTATTTACTAAAACCATTCAGTAAACATTAAAATAAATTATACTGTAGATATCACACCATAATCTAGAAACAAATACATGCACAAGAATCAAAACACATAAACACAGATATTTTGGACATTTGTCCCCAGAAAAACCCAATGTGGGAAAACCGATGCAACATAGGAGGATTTTATTAATCAACTATTCTTCAGTACAACTGGGTGCCAAACTGGATTACCCAACAGAGATAAATTCTCCAGCACTTCTCTTAGTATCAGCATCAGGCTTGCTGGCCTCTGTGCAGCGCCCAGACCCTTTGCATCAGCTTCTGCCTCTTTGTGTCACCCACGTCGACCCTCCAGTGATTGTGCAGTCTTCTTACCTCTATGTCTACCTCTCAACCCTCTACGTTGATCTTCTGGTGTTGTTCCCGACTCTTTGTTCCATACCCACTACCTCTTCATGCGCTCCAGACCTCTAGTTCGAATTTCTCAACTAACCCCACTCCAGAAATCGAATTGACTAGTCTGCGTGAGTGTATCTCTAATTGACCCTAAAGTCTCCTTTTACACTTTTCTTCTTAATGAATCAACGACCGAGATTAAGTCCCTAATCAATGGTTAAGATTAAAATAGACTTGATCCCTATCTTTTGGAAGCTTCTCATCCTTATCTTTATTAATACCCATTAATATTTTTATTTCCCTAAGTTTAGACTTAGGAACTCATTAAAAATATTAATTATTTTAACAACTCTTCATTCAGATGGATTTTTCCAAAACGATTTATGGGTTTTGGAGATCTCATGTGATTTAGCCTTTCCACCAATTTTCATAGCTAGAGAACATTCGATGCTACCCCAAATCAACATCTAAATGGTTTGACTATGCAAGACAACTCTATGAGCAGGATCCCAAGGATGACCCTCCCCTGTTGGTCAACACTGATACTGAACTCTTCACTGTGCAGGAGGTAGAGATGGGTAATCAAGAAGTTGGGTGTTGGAAAAGAAAAAGACTTCGCTGAACTCTAAGAAGAGTATCTAAAGTAAGGCTTAAAGATTTTTGCACCTCACATTATAAAAAATTTCAACAACATCATACACAGGGGTTACCCACAGATTCGACAACTAGTCTTGGAATACCTCTTTTCAAGAGTGGTGACGTCAATAATTCCTCCAATTATATGACCATAATGATAAACCCCTTGTTTGCAAAGTTATTTGGAAGCATGATAGAAAATAAAATCAACAAATGGGCAAAAGAAAGAGATAAGTGTTCTACAGGGAAAACAAGTTTTAAACTTAAACATTCCACATTTGATCATTGTATAACTTTAAGGCAAATCGTTGAAAAAGTTTGGGAGAAGAAGGAAGAAATTTTTGTTGCTTTGTTGATTTCATAAAAGTGTTTGACACGGTTCCTAGGGATAAGTTGTGGCACAGAATGGAGGAACTTGGGGTTCCTAAACATTTGAGAGCAGTCGTGCATACGCTATATAGGTGAAAGTCGAAATTAGAACTTCAACAACCATTTCTAAAAGTTTTAGAAGTGATATCGGGGTCAAGCAAGGTTGCCATTGTCTCCTACCCTTTTTTATTTATATATCGACAAGCTTGAAGAGTGGTTAAATTCACAAGGGGGTGATGGTATCCATTTGAGCAAGTTTGTTATAAGCCCTCTTTTGTATGCAGATGAACTTATTCTGATTGTTACATCTGCTCTTGGTTTGCAAGAGCCCTTATTATCCCTTGAGCATTTTTGTAGAAGGGTGGGGATGCAAATCAATATTAATAAAACGAAAGTAGTGGCTCTAAAAAAGAAAACATAACCAGCATAAGTTCTACTTTGAAGGCAACATTATGGAAGAAGTTGCGGATTACAAATACCTCATAATTGACTTCAACAAAAATCTAAGTTGGGATGGTTGTAGAAAAAAAAGAACTTTGGGGGGTTGGAAAGCATTTTATGCTTTTCAAAATTGGTGTAGAGAGGCAGAGTTATGGGACTAGAAAACCACTCAAACTCTTTTTGGGCTTCTAGTGATTCCAGTGATTCTCTATGGTTGTGCACTGTGGGCCAACAGTATATCTAACTTGCAATGGAAACAAATTGAGAAAATTCATAAGTGTTTGATTACAAACAAATTCAAAATTAAAAGTGTAGTTCCTTATGCTATCTTGTTAAGTGAAACGGGGGTTGCCCCTATTGAAGCAATTTCTATGGTGTGAGTCATAAGGTATTTAAAAAAAAATTGAGCAAACGGAAGAGGGTAGATGGCCTAGAGTTGTCTTTAATGACATATTGCGCAAAAAAAAGAAGACTTGGATGCAGCGAAATAACAAATGGTTTAGTAAATGGGTTATTTGCTTCAACATGTGTCCCATAAACAGTAAAGAAATAAATCTTTTGTTAAGAATAAGTTCCACAAGCGTATTTGGGATAAGGAGTTAGGGAGAAAGAAAAAGTACTATATTGAAGTGTTTAATCCCACTCATAATCATCAACAAAAAGCGTACATAGAGGTCAATATTTCTTGAAGAGCCAAAATTCTTATTGCTCAGTTAAGGATTAATTCTCATCAACTCTGTTGTGAAACAAGGAGCTGGAAAAGGCCAAAAGATTTGTGGGAGGAAAGAGCATGTATTTTTTGTTCTTTCGAAAAAGTGGAAACTGAAAGCATTTCATTTTAGAGTGTGAGGCCTTCAAAAACAATAGGGAAAGTTATGCAGATATTATGGAAAGTTAGGGAAAGTTATGTAAATGTAAGTAATTTTAAGGAAGTACTTCACCTTCTTATAGTTAGTTTAAATCATAAACTTATATGAGATATGGGTCTTTTAAAAGAGATTTTATCTTTTTAAATGTAAAGATGGAATGTGACATTATGTAGTTATGGTTTTGGGTTCAATCATCAGATTGCCTTTAACATCTCTTTATGATTTTGGGTTGAATTTGGTTGAATGATCAAATAGATTTTAAATGGTATATTTTCAAATATCTTCATAGATTTATCTATGGGATAATAATAACAATCATGGTAAGGAAATATGTTTGAGAAGTTATAGAGGTTTTATAACTTAATTTCATGTATGAGATTGTAATGTTCCAAACTTGGATAAACAATGATATGTAAAGCAAAAAAAATTACAGCACATAAATTTTAAACATTTAGCAAATACTCATAAAAACTCCCAAAGTAAGAACCAACTGAGCCATTTTATTAATCCAATGGAGCAAGTACAATAATATGGATAAATGCACTTGCGCTTGCCTCAATGGCAAGCATGACAGAACCTAAGTGATAAAACAATGATCTCAATTGTTGATAATGACGACTCCAATAATGCTCTACATTGTCGAGAAAACTACACTGTTGGTTGGAATGGAACTGCTGGAAACCCCACGTCCGGTGCTAAGAAAATGCTGCAAAATTAACACCAAGTTCCTTAACCAAAACCCATAAATGGTTTGGTCTAGCTCCGACCTCCCAAAACTGACCCCCAAGAGGCCCTACGCCCTCCAAGACTGCTAAAGCATATAGCATGCAAAGATGCCAACAAAATTCTCCTCCAAGGCTCCAGAAAGGTACCAATCTCCTCCAAAGGTGTTTCCCTTGTCTGTCCCAACAAGAATCAACCTCAATAGTTGAGTCTCACCTCCCATGTGCGCATAGTAATCTCCCTCTGCACTGGCCCAAGAAGTGCAAAAATCACACTGAATAGAAGCTCTCTCCTCCAGCTCCCAGTTCCACCCAAATGGCAGCCAAACACCTAAGCCTCCCGGAATTTCTCTCGATCAAAGCTCCTCTAAAATATGACACAATCATAACTCGGCCTCTCCTCCAAAAATACGCACCACCTAGAAACGATGGATGCAACCGCTGGAAATCACAAAGAAAACCTCCTCCAAAGGAATGTAAATGAACCTCTCTAGGGTGGCACATGAAGTCCCACAAAGAAAGGGTAAGCTCTCCGCTTGAAGAACTCTTATGAAACAACAAGTGACTCGGCTAAGCAGCTCAAGCAACCAAAGAGTAATTCGATATGCCAAAGATGTCAAATAAAGAGTGTTGCCACGTTTTTATAGATTTTGTGGACTCTTTTTCCCTCCTTCGTGGGTCCCTCACTAAGCCTTCGATTTTCCCTCTCATGCATTTCAAACCATTGGTTTAGGAAGTGCGTATTTCCTTGTGTGGGTGGCCCCACATGCTACTAACAAAATCGCAAAGTAACTTACTTCTAACTCCTAAGTCTTCTAATAAAAATGAAATGGGCCCCGTCACCTCCAAAATTGGCTCCAAAATGTAGAAGTTAATCCTATTACAAAATAATTTAGGAAGGGACAATACAATGAGGTTACTTGTGTGCTCCCACACCCATTGGGAGCATCACAAGTTTATTATTTGGAGAACAAGGGGCCAACCCCTTGTCCACTACTTTTGGGAGTCTTCTTCATGATTGTGGCACCTATGGACGTCATCAAGCTTCTTAGAAGGCCCAATGACATGTATTATTGATCATTCGACCTCTTAAGAGGCTTATTCTTTTGTTTATGAGCTAGTTTGGTGGGCTTGTCACCAAAAGTTAGTTATTTTGCACATTATTTTATTCTAGGGACTAATGTAGGCATAATTAGCTAAATCAAACTCATTAGAGGTGTATAAATAAAAGTGATGAGGATTCATTTTAGCATCATCACTTGGATTGGACTTGTATCTCTCTTGAGAATTTCGCTATCCTTCTTGGAGGACGAATTTTGGAACATGGAATGAACTTTGATGTTTGGGTTATTTTCTCGTCTTGGAGCTTCTTGATTGGAAAATTGGATGGTTGGATATACTCTTAATACATGTAAGTACTTAATGTTATTTTCTCTTTCTATTTTTTCACATACATTGTTGCTGGGCTTTTTCTATACTAGGGCTAATTTACTGAATCCATTTATGCGAAGTGATGGAAATTCAATTTCTAGATAGTCATTTTTCATGTATGGGCCATGTATTATGAATGAATGTTCCTAGAGATACTTCTTCATTGAAATGCATCTTGATAAGCCATCAATTTTGCAAAAAGAAGTATAAATTTCTTGAAGTTGCTTTTGATGTTGCCCTAATGCTCTGCGAAGTTGTCTTTGAGGCCTTCTTGACATAGAAAATTCAATGTCCATAGTCATAATTACTCTTGACTCCAAATCTCCCCAAAGGATTAGGCATTGGTCCACCAAAAGGTGATCACCTTAAACCTATTTTATTCCTACACCTCTTCTTTTCTAGGCCTGGCCTAGTAGGTCTCCTAGGGCATCACTTATCTCACAATGTAGCCATCCAAATACCTCAATTTTTGGTCCACAACTACGTTGGAGTTTTCTCTAGTGTCCCTCCAAATATCAAGCAAATCCGACGGTGGGATCTCAAGATATTGCAAGCCCTAGCTCGGTGACCATTCCTTGCCTTAGGTTTCCCTTAGCTAGAAACCTCACTGAGATCATTGCATTACCTTTCATTGAAAATTCCTTCCTTGATCCCCTTCTCCTCCTTGATTAGGTTAAGCACATCATTGGTTGCTCAACCCCATTCCCTTGACCTAACCTCGGGTCCACTTGGTACTGTGTGGTCCCACAACTTACTAAAGCCAATTTCACAAAGACCACTTGGAAGCCAAGTTTCCACAAGCAATTTAGGAGCTAAGAATCTTCTTGACAAGTCATGTACTCAAACCCTAGCACTTATAATTCCCCTAAGTCCTTCCTAGATAGCTTTTCATCTTGCTTTCAAAGCAAACAAGCCATATATTTGAGCATCTCTTGTGAATAGGCTTTTAGGATCACTTTTCATCCTATACATGATCCATTCAATTTCATGATCCTTACTATAATGGGTCTCCTCACATTGGTGAAAGTCTGTATAAAGTAGGAAGCCTTAGCCAAGGTGACAGTGGGTCATTCCTCCATTGTTGCCCTTGACCTAGTGGTAGCCCTTCAAGGATCCGCTTTTAGCACCCCTGCTAGTTCGAGCGGTAACATTTCTAGCATCGTTGTCGGGGTAACGAAACATGTGTTTTGTTCCCCATATGACATATTGACATATCATTATTGGCGACTCCATTTGGAAGAACGAAGCCCTAGTTCTTCAGTGAACTTTAAGATTGATGCTTGTAGAGTGAAGCAAGCATTTTTCTAGGCATCTATAAATTCACCCTAACGATTCCTACAAAATTTACATGTATACCCAAAGTAGGGTGTCTTTCTTTGATGATTTTCCCACTTTGGACATCACTAGCGTCCCTAGGCACCCTAATCATGTTACAGGAAGGATGGTGCGTGGGGTGCTCGTGGTTGATGGTGATCCACTCTCTGAAATTGATCATGTACTAAGATTTAATGCACATACTTCAAAAGAGAAAGTGGGTCACCAAGATGTCCTCATGTTGTTGTTCATGAGATCTCTCTATGGTCATAACTCATGGTTGCATAATCATGAGCCCAAGAGCATCTCATCTATTCAAGAGCTCAGTGATGGCTTTCTTAGACATTTTCAAGTACACCCTGCATTAAGCATTCAAGAGGAAGCCTTCATCAAGCATCATCAAGACATTGAGGATCTCGCTGATGAGTAAGAAGACGAGTCTTCCTAGGGTCCACATGATGAAAAGGATGATTTTGAGAACACACGCGGTGGGAAGGATGAGCCTATGGAAGGGAAAGTTGTGACTAACCTTACCTTTCTCAAGGATATTACTCCTAATGACTTTCCTTTTGAGAACCTTGAGGAAGGTGATCACATTTGCCCCTTGGAAGATGATATTGATGATTACTTCCAGATTGAAAGGGAGAAATGGGAGTTTATTGATCCTCGATTTGATTGTGCTCCCATTTACGACACTGACAAAGAGGATGAGATTGGTCTCCCCT
The DNA here is from genome assembly GCA_000404065.3 of Pinus taeda. Taxonomy (NCBI): domain Eukaryota; kingdom Viridiplantae; phylum Streptophyta; class Pinopsida; order Pinales; family Pinaceae; genus Pinus; species Pinus taeda. The sequence continues at coordinate 181,478 of APFE030140040.1, forward strand.
TTCTTTCAGGTATTATTTATGATGAGATATCCATTGACACCTTTGGGAAGGAGAATTATTATTTCCCCTTGCATGAGGAGGGGCAATTGGAAGTGATCGATTCTCCTATCAAGAGAGACCCAATCTGTGATACCAAGGAAATCGATAAGGATCCTACCTATCTTATGATTTTATATTCAAATCACCTGAGCCTTTAGATTATGATTTTGGGGAAGAAAAAACTATTGGATATAACACTCCACCATCCCCTTTACCTTCTTCTCTACTTGAGAGTGATTCCCTCACCATTCTCATATGATCTCAAATGACCTTGATTCCTCTCCCCTTTCGAAGTATAGTTTCAAGGAAGAACCCCTCATTGAATATTCTTTATCTCCTTGGGCACCCCCTCAGGATCATGATCAATCTATGATCTCCCCTTTCCAGTGTGATCATCATGGGCATCATACTTGTGTTTCTCCATCTCACCAATCTCCCTTTCCTACTAATCATAACCCTGTAGAAGCGTAAAATATGACAAATGATAAGGACCATCATGGAAATAATATGCTCGAGATTGTCATCCATCAAAAGTTTATGAGTCTAATCGTTGACATCTCTATATTTTGGTTAGAAGAGAGGAACTCATGGACTACATTACATCCTTTTCTTACCTCTTCTCACATAATCATCCATGTGTGGGCATTCTATTTCCTACCTCGCATTGACCTTATCATCCATGTGATTTTGTCCACATTCGCTTGGGCATTTGCTACTTGAATAATCATATAGGCCGACACATATATATTGATTTGATGATATGTCGGTTGCATTAGCTTCATTATTACACTTAGTATTAGTTTTGTACCATATGCATGTTAGGGTAGGATGCATTGCATGTTGATTTCCGCACTAGAACTAATGTCATATGATATTTCTCATAGTAGATTAGCTGCATTTAAATTAAAACTTGCATATTTTATTTTTTGTTGATTTTACGGCCTAACATCAAACATGGGTGATCATAAGACACCGTACAAACATGTTGCCCCGTGGGTTTGGTCTTTGATATGTGCAAGTAACAAGTCTACGGTAACCAAGAGATTGTTGGTGTTCTCGTGACTTCCCGTTCGAGTAGCTTCACCCACCTATCAAGAGATCACGTCCCAGTTGGAGCCAGATGTTACCTATTGACCCTACCACCTACACCTACCTACAAATTAGTGAGAAAATCCTTCAACCCCACAAGGTGTGGTTGGTGGCAAGGAACTCAGAGAAGGGGTTGTCAAACTAATCACAACTCTCTCCGTTTGAGCTATCTCCTAGGTTAGATAAGGGGGTGGTCCCTAATGAAAAGTTAAGTTAAAAAAAATATGTGAGTTTCTAGGAGAATTATTCGAGTTAAATAGATTATATTTAAGATTTATAAGCAAAAACTGATATGAGCAATAACCATCATAAGATAAGCATGAAATACATAAACAACCAGTGCCTTCCAAGTATTTGCTATTTAAGAAATGAAATTGTATTTTGCTTAAAATGAAGTGAAATGCTTTCAAATGGAAAGCCAAAATAACCCTGAAAAGTGAAACAATAAATTGTTAGCACAAGATATTATAAATGCTTTCAAGATGAATAAGTCTACAAATCAAAGCATGGAAACTATCTTGATAAAAAAGATACAAAAAGAACTCAAATGTTAGACCAAGATGACAACATGCCTTTAAGTTTGCAACCCAAAATAATAGTACTTGAAAGTGAAATCAACCATTCATGACAATATGCAATTAAACCAAACGATAAGTTAATTTCCAAGTAGAAGAAAATTAAAACTTGTTGCAAAATTAAAAGAGATTACAATGCTTGAATCCAAAGTGCCTCTTGAAATAAGATTTGCATGTGAGACTTTAAACCATCAAGATAGCAAGAAATTCAAGAACTTTGCAAACAAAACAAATGTGATGGAATGAGTTCTTGTTTTATTTTATTAATTAATGTTAAGGCAAAGTTACAATTGAACTCTAGTTCTCAGACTTCCTCATCGCCCAAATATTTGGATCTCACAATGAGGAGTCAATAGAGGTAGAGGGTCCTTAAAAGTCTATTCAACCAACTTAAGTTGGAGGTAAATTTCAGTGAAGCTTGGGGCCTTCCTATACTAAAATGCCTAGATAAAGTGCAAATTGTGTTAATTCCCCAAATTAAACTAATGCAAATGCAAATGCTTCAAAGAGAAATAGTTTGCAAAACTTGAAAGCATATGCATGTGGGAATTTAAATACAAGATTAGTAAAATTTGCATGTGGAGTGAAATGTGTTGATTTTAAGCATGCACAATATGAAATAAAAAGCTAGAAAGCTAAGAAAAACTAAAAGCAAGATTAGGCCACCCACAAGAATCCCTCCTCTAAATGAAGAAGAGGGATGCCATGGGAAAAATCCCAAGCTCCCTCCAACATTTTTTTTTTATCTTTTATTAGCACTAAAAGCGGGTAAAAATGCCACTAAGAGGGCAGCCCACAATACAAGAGAGATCTTTACAAAGATGGGCCTCTAACAAAGCTAGACTCTCTCCCCAAAAAATATAACAACAACAAACTTGAAGATGGAAAAAACTTTCCAAAATAGATTCACAAGGCTCAAAAGGCCCACGGCCTAGATGAGTTTGCAAGTCTCTCCCAAGTGCTTATGGCCTCCCTAGAAATCAGTCTTTGGATAGCGTGAGGGGGTCCTGCATACACACAAGTGTGTAGTTTTCCAAAGCTTCTCCCCAAGCTTCTTGTTGCCCAATGCTTAAGCCTGTGGGCTACAAAACACAAAAAAAACAATTGTCAGTGTGAAATTAGGAAAAGAAACCAAAACTAAACATAGAATTTAATTTACAAAGTACTGGCTCAAGTAATGGGAGTGAACCCCCATACTTGCCTAGCTTTAGAAATGTGTTAGGTTATGGTATGTTCTATGCTTAAAGCAATTTACCTTTTTCTATTATTATTATCCACAGATTAGCAATCACATATACAGTAAGTAAAGTGCAGATAGAACATTAAACGATCAACAGAAAACAAGCCAAGACAAGATACACAAGATGTGGCGGCTAGCCAAGGACAAACCCCAATATGGGGAAACCCTTTGATCAAATCTTCCTTTATCTTCAATAATTCAGTAGAGACAAATAGTACATAAATCTGATTTACATCAACAGCAGCAAAACCTAGATCAGCCCTAAACTAGGGCAAACAATATCTTGCAAACAGACTGTCGGATCGGCTTGATTACTTCACCAAAAAATGCAACCTTCTGAGGAGAGTCAGTTCCACCGACAACGCAGTTCTGAAAGAGAATCTGATGGTCAATGCTGGTCAAACTTCCGATCTGCAGTTGCAGCCCTAAATTCTGCGTCCTTCCTTCCACACGTGTGAGAGAAGAGTCCCTTTCTGTGCAGTAGGAGAAGAGCCTCTTTTCTGCGTAGGAGAGAGGGAGATGTGATGAGATGTGTGTGTCCAAATGAGGAAAATACCTCTTGTATTTATATACAAATGTTGATGATGAATAGATGCTTCTGTTGGGCTTCTGAGCCTACATGAGTTGTTGGTCGGCTTGATAATTATTCCATAATCAAAATAAATTCATATCTCCATAAATACTTATCGAAATCGGATGATCTTTAGATCAATCCTACACCTCTCGACGAACGGAATCTAGGAAAAATATTATCAGTGATGAACAAGGTGACCCACATGGAGTTTGGCCCTAGTTGCCAATTTTAACACTCCCTCTCAACTAGGGAGAACCTCATCAACAATTAGTTTGTCTATCACTACTATTCACCCATCAAATGCACTGCCTGGTACAGCTTGACCTCTGCTCTGCTCTGCTCTCATCTGCCCTGTGTTTGATCTGCTCTACTCTGCTCTGTTCTACTCTGCTCGAATTATGAATAAGAAGAAATGATCGAGGATGTATCATACCATCCTCCATTGACTCAAAGTCAGTCTCAGAGTGTGTACCACTGGTCCCAGACCAGTCCTCAACCGACCCGAAGTCAGTGTCATAGTGGGTACAACTCCTACCACTGGTCCCAGACCAGTGTCAATGATCCTAGATCAATGAAGGTCATCCTAGCATAGGGAGTACGGTAGATACAATGATGCGTCCATCAGTACTACTATGGTCCCTATCCTCGTTTCCCAGTTCATTGATCAGATGAGAGGTACTTCCCATGAGTCCCAGACTGCATGGGTAGGATGCCTCAACAGGAGAACTAATCATCGTGTCCACATGAGAGTGAATCATCCTATCCAGTGGATGCCACGGAGAACTAATCATCCTGGCCCACAGGAGAGCGAATCATCTTGTTCCACAATCGCCATGGAGAACACATCATCCAAGCCTCACAGTTGAACTAATCATCCTGCTACACAATTGTCATAGAGAACACATCATCCAAACCTCATAGGAGAATTGATCATCTTATTACATAGTCACCACGGGGTGTCACAGGGAAAGTTTTGATTCTTTTACCCTGTACACGTACACCACTAGGGGATGGTGAGTCACCCTGTGGTCATATGTCGCTCCAAGAAGTACCCCGTGCCCCCCCCCCCCCCCCCCCGGGAGCTCCAAGAGCTCCATACATCATACAGGACCCTCATCAGAGGGTTTCTAAACAACACCAAGTCATTCTCGGAAAGTCAAAATTTGACCTTTCCTAGGGGCTTTGTCAAAATGTCGGCGACCTGTTCATCTGTACCGATATGTTGGAGCCTTATAGCTCTCCGCTGCACCATATCTCGAATATAGTGGTACCTAATATCGATATGCTTGGAGCGATCATGAAATACAACAATCTCTAATAAACGAATCCTACTCTGGTTATCACACAGAATCACAGTGGTATCCAATGTAAATCCAAACAGCTCACTGAAGAGCTTTCGTAACCAGACTGCCTCACAGGTGGCCATGCTAGCAGCAATCTACTCTGCCTTGGCGATGCTTAAAGCCACCGGCTTCTGCTTCCTGCTCATCCAGGATATCGAAGCAGATCCCAAGGAGAAACAACACCTGAAAGTGCTTTTACAATCCACCACACTGCCTGCCCAATCAACACCAGTGTATCCAAGTAGTCTTACATCTCCGACAATGTATCTTAACCCATAAGTAATTGTGCCACGAAGATATCTCAACAGATTCTTGGCACAAATCCAATTTATGTGGTGAGGTTCAACCATATGTTGACTCAACGTGTTGACTGCGAAGCATATATCTAGATGGGAGTTCACTAAGAACATTAATGCTTCGACGAGTTGATGATACTCGGTGGCATTTCGTAAAACAGGTCCAGTAGCGCTACCGCTTAACTTCTTAAAGTCAAGCTCCATTGGGGTAGTTATAGGCTTGCAGTCCACCATACCAAATCTTTCCAATATCTTCACCACATATTTCCCTTGGCTTCTCCCAAACTTCAAGTCCTCGGAAATAGTGCATCAACCCTAGGTCCTTCATTTCAAATTTAGAAGCCAACTCCCTCTTACATTTGTGAATGAGAGGGTTTGCACCTGTTAGAAAGAGGTCATCCACATACAACACCAATATGAGAGGTTTGTCATCTTCAACCTTAAAGTAAAGGTTAGGATTGACCTCACTCCTAGTGAATCCCATCTTCATCAAGTAGCTATCAATCCTCTCATACCATGTAAAGCCTAAATAATTAAACAACTAATGTAAAGACTGTAAATAATTAAACAACTAATGTAAAATATGTTGTTTTTTTTTTTTTTTTTTAACATAATTTCATATATCAAATTGACTGATTTGATGAGTACCTCCCTAGTTTCCTGCGGATAAAGAGGCTTCAGATTTGTTTCACCTTTTGCTCCCGCTACCAAAAGACGATAACCTCCCAGCCAAACTAAGTACAACCTAGGTACTTAGTCCAGATTGCTTCTCAATTGCTGCAATCTATTCCCCCGTGCCCAAAAACTTCAGAACAAACAAGGCTTAGTCTTTTCTATTGAAAAACTCTGTGTTACAAATTTTCCTCCTCCTTTCGACCCCCTGTCAACCAACCATCCCTTCCTTCTTATAAGTCTTTGTTCACCAACTTCCTCCATCTCCGTGTCCAAATTATGATACGTGTTGATTTTATAAATAAAATCTGATTTTATTTTATTCGAATATCTCAATTTGATTTAATAAAGTTTATTTATTTATTTTAATGATTTAATTTAATTTATAATTTATAATTTTATCAATTTTATTTAATTTCATAAATTTTAATTTACTATAGGTGGGTCATTACATACATCCATCCTTCCAAAAACTTCATCCCAAAGTTAGGGTTTCTAAAATATATTAATGATTATTATGAGTAGATATGACTTTATAATTACAAAATTGAATTTGTTTTCTTTAATATTTTTAAAATTTTACGACTATAATATCCATGTTCTGCCTCAGTTGGTTTCCAGCTATTCTATAATCATCCTATCCTTCCTAATCTCTTCCGCTTCCATCCTATCCGTCCTCTACTAGAGTATGCCATGGCATTAGCTATACTGACTAGCCATTCATAGGCTTTTAAGGGTATCAGTGTCGATTATATCAACCTGATTGCCCAGTAGGCATCTGGCAGTCATCATTACACATCTAAGGGAGTGTGATTCGCACAGTCCTCCCATGACTCCAGGTTTCGGAGGATAAACAATGGGTAATACCTCCACCCCTCCTAGTGGGACCAGGGTTAACACCCTATCATGAAATCTCTTTGAGCCTTAATTGTTCTGAAGTTTTTGTCATCACGTGGTCATCTTGGTAATGATATTATCTGCAACATAGCCACTTGTCCATACATTTATAAAATATGCATCAACATATTCAAAACAAATAGTTTATGTATAATTCATACATGTTAACTACAATATAACATACTTGACCATATTCTACTCATGTTATTAGCTTTCATATTTAAAATGCAATCATTCTTTTATTTCTATCTTATCAATCATATCGATATACATAAATGAAACAAAATTATAATATCTTAATTCCCATCAAAAGCAGAATTATTCAAATATTTAAACTTTACTTTGATAACTATAATTTAGTAAGATCAATAACATATTCCGTCTTGGTATCCACGTACCAGTGGAATTAAACAGATAGCATATCATACGAATTCACGTTTATATGTGATCATTCCAAAATGGTTTTGAGTTTCTAATTTAAAGTAAAGTAAATATATACAAAACAGGGTTGAAAGTTTTTTTCAAAATTGACACATGTTGGGGTATTTTTGACATATGATTTCTGTATCTTCTCAAGTAGCTGATCCAGGACTATACTTGTCCCACTTGACCTTAACTTGGTCTACTAAACGATTCCTGAGCTGTCAAACCCTACGTTCTAGTATACGTAATGGTTCGACCGATATGATTCCTTCGTCCGATACCTGCAGTTCCTTCCATTGAAGGTTATGAGATTGATCAACTATGTAATGCTTTAATATAGATACATGAAATACATTATGAAGTTTATGCAAGTGAGGTGGTAGTGCAAGATGATAGGAGACAGGTCCAACTCTTTCCATGACTTTAAATGGTCTAATAAATTGGGGTGACAACTTTGTCCCTTTTCTGAATTGAATAGTGCTTTTATTCGATTTGATGCAGATGAAAACCTGATCCCTTACCTCATACTTCCTATCAGTTCTGTAAGCATCAACATAACTCTTTTGTCTATCATGTGCTTCTTTTAACTGTTATCTAATTTGTTTTACCTGCTCCTCCATTTCTTGGATTAATTCTAGCCCTACTATTAATTGATTTTCTAATTTGTCCCACCTTAACCGTGTTCTGCAAGGTTTGTCGTATAATGCTTCAAATAGAGGCATTCTGATTGAGTTGTGGTAACTATTATTGTATGCAAATTCGACTAAGGATAAATACTTTTCCCAATGCGATTGCTGATCCATAACATACATCCTCAACATATCTTCAAGTACTTGATTTACCCTTTCTGTTTGCCCATCAGTTTCAGGATGATAAGCTGTGCTCAAATTTAGTTGAGTTCCTAAGGCTGACTGCATGCAAGTCCAAAATCTTGAAGTGAAACGTGAATCTCTATCTGATATAATCTTCTTAGGTACTCCATGAAATCTGATAATTTCATTTATGAATACTCGAGCTATGTCAGCGACTTCGTAAGTATCTCTTACGAAAATGAAATGGGCACTTTTCGTTAATTTATCCACTACCACCATAATAACATTGTGTCTTTGAGAAGTAAGAGGTAGCCCAGTGATAAAATCCATAGAAATGATCTCCCATTTGGTCATAGAGATGTCGTGAGGTTGTAAGAGACCTGCTGGATGACAATGACCAACTTTTACTTGTTGACATTCCAAACATCTTGCAACGAATTGAACGATATCACGTTTCATGCCCGACCAGAAGAAGAGTTTCTTCGTATCAGTATACATTTTATTTACTCCAGGATGTACACAATATATTTCTCTGTGGGCTTCTTTAAGGATGGTGTCCTGAAAGATCCCTATTATCAGGAATATACATCCTTCCATGAAATCTTAAGATTCCATCATCTTCTAGTTCATATCCTTCAAGTTTAGATTCTTTTGACTTTTTACTTTCAAGACTAGATCTTACCTTTAAATACCAACTATGTTTTATGAGATGTTCTAGTACTCGTTGACTTAAGTCTACTTTGATAGGTATGAGGGAGAATATCCGGAATCTTCTACTTAAAGCATCTGCCACTACATTTTCTTTTCCTTTAATATATGGTATTCCAAAGTCATATTCACTTAGGAATTCATTCCATCATCTTTGTCTAGCATTCAAGTCTCTTTGGGTGAACAAATATTGTAGACTTTGCTACTCGCTTTTAAGTGTAAAACTTCGCCCCACTAAATAGTGTCTCCACATCTTTAAAGCTAGTGCTACAGCGGCTAACTCTAAATTGTGAGTAGTGTAGAGTTCTTCACAAGGCTTTAACTTTCTTGAGACATACGCTATTACTCCTCTATCCTGCATTAATACTACACCTAACCCATGTTTGGATGCATCAGTACATACCGTAAAATCTTTGTCCATATCAGGGACTCTTAAGATTGGTGCACTGGTCAGTAGTCTTTTGAGTTCAGAGAATGTTTTATTACATTCCTCAGTGCATTCATATTTAACACCTTTACCTTGAAGAGTTGTAATCGGCTTTGCAATTTTGGAGAATCCTTCCACAAATCTACGGTAGTAACCGGCTAAACCCATAAAGCTTCGTACTTCATGTGCGTTTTTCGGTATTGGCCATTCCATGATTGCTTTTACCTTCTCAGGGTCTACTGAGATCCCTTCACCTGATATGATATGACCTAAGTAATGAATCTTTTCCTGAAAGAACGAACACTTGAATAACTTTCCATACAACTGGTGTTTTCTGAGGGAGGATAATACTATCTGTAAATGGTCTTCATGCTCTTTCCCATTCTTGGAGTAGATGAGTATATCATCTAAAAAGACTTGTACAAATTGATCAGGTTATTTGCGGAAAACACTATTCATAAGATTCATGAATACTGCTAGTGCATTAGTTAATCCAAATGGTACCACAGTAAATTCATAATGCCCAAAGCATGTTCGGAATGCAATCTTAGAAATATCACTTTCAAAAATCCTTAGTTGATGATAGCCTAATCGAAGATCAATTTTTGAAAAGACAGCAGCTCCTTTCATTTGATCGAAGAGATCATCAATTCGAGGCATGGGATATCGATTCTTTACTGTAGCTCGACTCAAGTCTCGATAATCTATGCATAATCTTAAGGATCCATCTTTCTTCTTAACAAAAATTACAGGAGCACCCCAAGGTGATACGCTGGGTCGATTATGCCCTATATCCAATAGTTCCTTCAATTGAATTTGTAATTCTTGAAGTTCCGGAGCTATCATTCTATAAGATGTTTTAGAGATTGGTTGAGTACCAAGTTTCAATTCTATGGTGAGGTCTAGCTCTCGTTCGGGAGGTAATCCTAGTAGCTCCTTTGGAAATACATCTGGAAATTCGGCTAACACCAGATATTGTTTTAAGAATGGTCCTTTTTCTTTACTTACTTCTTGAATTACATATGTCTGACAACCTTTCCTTAAGCAACACTTCATTTTCATTGTTGATATGTAGCATAAAGATACTTTTCTCATGATACCTTGAATTTGGATCGCCTCTCCTTCATCATTTATACCGAGAATTGTTTTCCCATAACAGTCTACCTAAGCTTAATGAGCTTCTAACCAATCCATACCTATGACAAGACCATAAGTTCCTAGGGTTGTGACATAAACTTCTAATTTAGTCGAACAGACTCCTAGATCAATTTTGCATTGATCCACACTTAAGTCTACGGATTGGAGTTCTCCTAAGGCCATTTCTACCTATCTGAAATCATTTTGCCTGCAAGCTGCCAGCGCGCATTTATTTAATGCATATGACAAAATGAAACTATTTGTGGCAACAATATCAAATAAGATTTTGAATTTTATACCGTTAATAATACCTGAAGATTCCACTACAGTGGACTGTTGTGCTGCTTGATTGTTGTTGACTACTGTGTGGATTCTATGATTGCCTTGGGTATTTGATATTGGTCCTTTTTCTGCCCTTCGTAATATACTTGATGAAGCTTCTGGACAATCACGTTGAAAATGTGGTCCTCCACATCTCCAACAATTAACCTGGGTTAGTCATCTTGAATCATATTGTGAGTTTCTAGATAAAGAGCTTCGCCCTCTCATACTGATTCCCCTCGAATTTCTTCCTCTATTAGCAGTTCCACGAGATTTCCATGGACTTGTATTTGATGATTCAACGGCTACAGTATTAACTGCCATGGGAGCTCTTGTTCCTATATTTTTTGGGGTAAATCTATTACCATAAGGTGGTCTAGAGCTACTTCCACTGAAGAAATTTCAGGGAGTCTTTCCTGGAAACCCTAATTGTAGAGGTTCTGCTGGCTCAGTATCCTTTTCGGTTCCTAGATGATCCTCTGCATAGCGGCCACATTCTACTGCCTTGGCTACTAATGATGGTTTCCACATCCTAAACAAGGCCCTGATGCGAGGGTTTAACCTAAATATGAAGCGTTCAACTTGACATTCATCAGAATCTAAGTAGTGAACGTATTTCACAAGCTCCATAAACCTTATTTCATATTCTTCCACTGATTTATTACCTTGAATTAATGTATGAAAGGCTCTGGCTTGTTGTTCTTGAAAATATGGAGGTAAATATTTAGCACGGAATCTTTCCTCGAACAATTTCCAAGGAACATTATCCATTGTGAGGTGTAGTTGTTTTTCCAGATTTCCCCACCAAATCAAGGCACTTTCCTTTAATTGAAATACAACAATTTTTGTTTTTGCAGAAGAAGAGTACTCTCTTAATTTAAAACATCTATTCATTCCTTCTAACCATGCCTCAGCACGTTCTCCAGCTCAACCTCTTGAAAATCCTGGGAGTTTAATTTTCTGAAGCTCCCTAGAAATATCTTCCTTTGATCTTTTATACTCAAAATTCTTTGGTTCCGCTGAATTGGTTGCTAAGGGTTGAGGTTCTTCTTTGGTCTTAGCCATTGTTGACCCTTTTAATGTTTCCAATAAGGCTTACAATGAATGCATTATCATGGTCAACTCCGGTGCTAGAGCGATTGGTGTTGATGATGGTCTCGATGGAGGCGATGATGATGGTGGTGGCGATGGAGATGGTGATGACAACGATGATGGCATTAATGACGGTGATGCTGCCCAATCACGTCGTCATCATTGATATGTCCTTACCATCGTAGTGTTTCCTGTATACACAATAAAATTTGTAAAAATTTGAAGTATACTTTCAGATTTAACACATAGTTTTGCAATCTCACATTTACAAACGGGTATAGGTTTTTTGCTATTTTTACCTGCTAGGCGGGTCTTATTGGTACCGAGTTCAAGGAGGGTGGCCTTGCGACCTCCTTGTTCTAATGTAGAAAATCCTATCTTAATGCGTAATAATACTTTTCTAATGCATGAGTCTTTATAAACCCTCTTTTTAACATTGTAACATAACCTAACAATGTAATATAATCATTTTATTATTAGTGGACTAATTTTAGTCTATTTTATTTTAAATGTAATATTTATAGTAAACGATATACATAATATCATTACTTTACATTACTGATTAATTTAAACATTTTTATTTTTTATTTTTACTTTTACTTCACACTATGTTTACATAACATTACTGAATTCGCTATTAATTTATATTACCTGCGAGTATCATTTAATATTATCTATATATTTCACATCATTTCATTATATTGCACTTGTTATCTTTTGCATTTTATATTATATATATATATATATATATATATATAATATTATAATTAATTATTATTATTATTATTTTTTTTTTTTTTTAAACTATTGTGCTTATTTATCATCTATTTCATTATATACTTACTAGATGTAATATTTATTTATGTATTCTTCCCTTTCATAATTTTCGTGCTTTTGTATACCTTTATTTTATATGTTTCTACATTTCTATCCATCTTTTCATATTTTTTCGTTGCATTCCTCTATTTGCTATACATCTACTCCACTATTTAATACATTTCTGTATCTTGTTACCTATTTTTTTTATATTTCTTATTTGATTTTGCTACTATCATATCTTCCTTTAAATACGACAAAAATTCGCATTAATATATATAGCCGAATTTAAATTATGGAAATTAAATATAATAATTTAATACGACGGAAGTGGTATGATAATTCTAGGTACAGATATAGTTGAGATTTATGTTTGGAGATATTAAAAACAGTGACCCGATCTCTCATTATAAAACATTTATTAATTCATTTATACGACGGCTTATATTATGTATTATGGTCTTTAACGTAAGAGCCCATGGAGTATACATACCCTTATGCGTCGATAAGCTATAGAACTCACGCCATATCCTAGCACGCAGTTGATTAACTGGGCGGGTGTCGGATATAAGCCTGGCCTCGTGTTTATCTCTAAGCTTTAAAGTCCGATCAAGGTTCTATAGTACGCTACGACTCAATTTCTGACTTTTGTGTGCATCCGCTCTAAGGTTGTGTGGATAAGGTTATCTGATCAATGGTCGAAGTAAGACAGTGGCTTTAGCTTCCCACGACAATGGCAATCTTCCCCGCCCCCCTGTACTAAAGCCTTCAATTTATGCCCTAAGAAAGATTTTGCGCAGGCGAGAGAATTGTTCAAACACCAGAAGACTCCCAATAACATTGGTCAACGCCGAGCTACAATTGCCGGGGGTTTTGTCAGAGGCAATTAGCGCATTTCAGTTGTCTCCACCAACATGGGAATCCGCTATACTTAGCAACACTCTCATATTTTTGGCGGGTTCTCCGTTACTTTTCGATGGTCTCACGGCTCCTGGCATTGGGGCCGCGTTCCTGCTAGGGAGCTTATCATGGAGGGCATTTGGAAGCAAAGGGTTTTTTTCGTCGTCATTATTTATTATCTTATTGGTACAAGAGCTACAAAACTGAAGCTAAAACAGAAAGAGGCTGAAGGAGTTGCAAAGAAAAGGAAAGGAAGACGAGGGCCAGTAGTGTTTTTGGTTCTGGAGCTACTGGATGCTTATGTGCTCTAGGCTCCATTTTTGGGTTAGGTCAGATAGCATTCAAAAATCTTTGGCAGTTGGCATTTGTTGCAAGTTTTTGCACAAAGCTTAGTGATACATTTTCCAGTGAGATTGAGAAGGCCTATGGTAAAACAACGACAAGGAGTTCGCTGAGCAACAAACAAAAGCTATGAAAGTTCATCAAGATGTAGTCCTAAACAAACAATGAATGTTGTAGAATTTATTATATGTGTCTTCCTGGGTGAATGATTTAAATGGCTTTAGCACAATCTTATTTTAATAAATTTAAATCCTTAACAGACTTAACAAGTCCGAGAGTTTGAACTAAGCTCTGATACCAAATGTAAAGCATGTAAATAATTAAACAACTAATGTAAGGCATGTAAATAATTAAACAACTATTTACCCTAAATGTAAAGCCTGTAAATAATTAAACAACTAATGTAAAATTTGTTTTTTTTTTTAATTTAACAAAATTTCATATATCAAATTGACTGATTTGATGAGGAGTACCTACCTGGTTTCCTGTGGATGAAGAGGCTTCAGATTTGCTCCAGCTTTCGCTCCCGTTACCAAAATACCATAACCTCCCAGCCAAACTAAGTACAACCTAGGTACTCAGTCTAGATTGCTTCTCAATTGTTGCAATCTGTTCCCCCGTGCCCAAAAACTTCAGAACAAAAAAGGCTCAGTCTTTTCTGTTGAAAACTCTGTGTTACAAATTTTCCTCTTCCTTTCGACCCCATTTCGACCAACCGTCCCTTCCTTCTTATAGGTAGAGTTCACCGACTTCCTCCATCTCCGTGTCCAAATTATGATACGTGTTGATTTTATAAACAAAATCTGATTTTATTTTATTCGAATATCTTAATTTGATTTAATAAAGTTTATTTATTTATTTTAATGATTTAATTTAATTTATTTAATTTTTAATTTTTAATTTAATATAATTTTATTAATTCACGAATTTTAATTTACTATAGGTGGGTCATTACATACCATGCTCGGGGTGCTTGCTTCAGCCCAAAGAGAGCCTTCTTCAACCTGCATACATGAGATTTTCGATCATAAATCTCAAATCCTTCGGGTGCCTCCACATAGACCTCTTCTTTAATCAAACCATGCAAGAACGCGGTCTTGACATCCATTTGATGTAGGTTCCATCCTTGTGAAGCCGCAAGGGCTATGATTGAGCGGATGGTGGTATATCTGGAAACAGGTACAAATATCTCGTCATAGACTATACCTTCCTTCTGGGAGAAGCCACAAGCGACAAAACGAGCCTTATACTTTTCCGTACTTCCATCTGCTACATGCTTTATCTTGTAAAGCCATTTAGAAGTAACAACTGTCTTGTCCTGGGGTCTGGGAACTACTTCACAGACATCATTCTTCATAATAGACTCATATTCTTCGATCATAGCATCCTTCCATACTTGATGCTTGACGGCATCAAGTATGGAAGGATGCTATGACCGAAGAATATGAGTCTACATCATTCTTCATAATAGACTCATATTCTTCGGTCATAGCATCCTTCCATACTTGATGCTTGATGACATCTGAGAATGATGAAGGCTCATTTTGTATGATCGTGCTCATAATGGTCAGGTATCCTTGATACCTGTTAGGTTTCTTACTTTCACGGAAGGTTCCTCGGGGTGCAGTGTGTCCTTCAGCATTATCGAGTAGCCCCCTAAGCCAAGAGGGCCTCTTCCTAGAAGAGGAAGGCTCAGATGGATCAATAGGATCCATGGGTTCATCCACATCGAGCATTGTTACATCATCTTTTTCGTTTGGTTCCCTGGTGTCAACTTCTTGAGAGCTCCTTAAAGTAGGAAGATTGTTCACCTCGCTGAGAGCCATATCTTCGTCAAAGTTGACATCATGACTAATCACAACTTCCCTTTGGCCGGCTACATAGATTCTATAGTCCTTAGTATTTTCACCATAGCCCACAAAGATTCCTTTCTTTCCAGATGCACCCAATTTATTCCTTTTCTCTTTTGGCACATGAAAATATAAAAGGCTTCCAAAAATTCTAAAATGAGATACGTCAGGTTTCTTACCGGTGAACATTTCTTCAGGAGTCTTGGAACCCAATGCTTTTTGAGGGCATCGATTTTGTACATATACGGCGGTGTTTGTAGCTTCGACCCATAGAAACTTCAGAATTCTTTGATCATGGAGTATGGCACGAACAGCTTCCACAATCATACGACTCTTCCTTTCCGCTGCACCATTATGTTCAGGAGTATGTGGTGTAGTAGTCTCCCTCTTAATGCCAGCCTCTTTACAAAAGTCATGAAACTCGTTAGACTCATATTCAGTCCCATTATCAGTCCTTAAGATCTTGATCTTCTTTTCGGTTTGATTCTCGATTAAGGCTTTGAAGTGTCGAAACCAAGAGAACACTTCATCCTTCTTTTTGAAGAAGTATATCCAAGTCTTTCGAGAATAGTCATCTGTAAAAGTAAGGTAATATGAATATCCTCCCAAGGAGTTCACAGGCATCATACCAGATATGTCTGAGTGAACCAACTGTAATATATCGGAGGTCTTGCTTTGGCTTGAGGGGAATGGTCCCCTTTTGAGCTTTCTTTCGACACATTCTGGACATACACCTTCTTTCTCTACTCGAAATTCGGGCATCCCTGTCACCATTTGTCTTACATAAGGTAGACCTTTATAATGAAGGTGGGCAAACCTCCGATGCCAAAGTTCAAACTGAAGAGATGTGTCACAAGACATGACATCTAGCAAACTTCCACCGACCTGATATAACGAATCAACTCGAAACCCAAGAGTAAAGGCATCTTTAACATTGTTTTTCCATACACGTACCTTGCCTTCGCTGAAGGTCACCTCGTAGCCTTTGTCTTCCATTGCCGAGATGGACGCCAGGTTTTTTTTGAGGTCAGGTACATATAATACATCCTGGAAGTGGATCGTATTACCTTGATTCAATTTAAGAGAGACATTCCCTACACCTTTCATGGGATATTTCATATTATCTCCAAGGACAATTTCCAGGTTAGTTTCTTTCTCTATTAGATTATGGAGAACTTCTTTGTAACCAGTGAAGTGCCTTGAGGCACCACTATCAATAAGCCAATTTCCCAGCGAGTCCGAAGGAGCAAAGATAGATAGAGCAGCTGGTAAATAATATTCATCCTGTTTATTGTCAACAATGTTAGATTCATACCTAGAATTTCTAGCCTTCTTGAATGGTTGCCCTCTTCCTTGATTTCCAACACTCCTTTTACCTCTGCTATTAGATTCGCCATTCCTTTGATTGCCATGAGATGGATTTTGATCGTCGTCCCAATGAGAGTTCCTTCTATCAGAGCATTCCCTTGCATAGTGACTTGCTTTATCGCAAATATAACACTGTCCTCTTCTTCCACCGACCTGATATAATGAATCAACTCGAAACCCAAGAGTAAAGGCATCTTTAACATTGTTTTTCCATACACGTACCTTGCCTTCGTTGAAGGTCACCTTGTAGCCTTTGTCTTCCATTGCCTAGATGGATGCCAGGTTTCTTTGAGGTCAGGTACATATAATACATCCTATAAGTGGATCGTATTACCTTGATTCCATTTAAGGGAGACATTCCCTACACCTTTCACAAGATATTTCATATTATCTCCAAGGACAATTTCCAGGTTAGTTTCTTTCTCTATCAGATTATGGAGAACTTCTTTGTAACCAGTGAATTGCCTTGAGACACCACTATCAATAAGCCAATTTCCCAGCGAGTCCGGAGGAGCAAAGGTAGATAGAGTAGCTGGTAAATAATATTAATCCTGTTTATTGTCAACAATGTTAGATTCATACCTGGAATTTCTAGCCTTCTTGAATGGTTGCCCTCTTCCTTGATTTCCAACACTCCTTTTACCTCTGCTATTAGATTTGCCATTCCTTTGATTGCCATGAGACGGATTTTGATCGTCGTCTCGGTGAGAGTTCCTTCTATCAGGGCATTCCCTTGCATAGTGACCTGCTTTATCGCAAATGTAACATTGTCCTTTTATTCCACCCTTAGGTCCACCCTTTCTTTTTTATTTAGTCCCAAAATTATTTCTTTTCTTAGCATGAGAAGAAAAGGCAGTAGGAGGACCTTCAAGCATGGGCATTTCTTGCTCTTCTATCCATGTTTCTTCTTGAATGCATCTTGCCATTAATTCCTCGAATCCAGGAATTATGTTATTATTGAGAAGAGTAGTCTTGAACACGTACCATTCGGATGGTAATCCTCCAAGAGTTGTGAGTGCCATTTCCCTATCAGTAATAATCTCCCCAATAGATAGGAGATTGTTCTTGATCTCAGTGATTCTTAAGAAGTATGCCTCATCTTTGCCCTTCTTAATTTCCTTCAACGTATTTCTAAGAAACAAGACTTGACTTGCATCATTAACTTTAAATAAACTCACCAGTCTATCATAGATTTCCTTGGAGGTGTTTAGGTTACAGATGTAGGCCACCAAGCACTTGTCGATAGAGTCCCAAATGATCTTCTTTGTTTTGACTTCACCGGTTTTCAATTTGTTCCTGACAGCAGCGGGTGCATTTGATGGAGGCTCAACAATATTGCCTCTCACATGGTCCAACACTCCTTGATCTTCTAAAGTTAGATCGAGAGACATATTCCATCCATGATAGTCAGACTTCTCATGGAGCTTGTCTTCGGCAGGGAAGAGTGTTGAGGACCCCATAGTTCTTTTAGGATAGCCTTGCCAATCTTCTCTTCGGTGATTGCTCTTGCTCTTGCTCGGGCTTTGTCTTCACCTCAG
>APFE030140046.1:0-18049 GCA_000404065.3 Pinus taeda
GCTTTTGACTTGTTTCCATAAATGCACTAGAAACTGTACTGGCTTTAAATGGATGTGATAATGCACAAAAGTGTGCATACTTGGTAAGTCTGTCAACTACCACCATGATGACACTCTTTCCCTCAGACTTGGGTAAACCTGTGATAAAATCCATTGGAACCTCTTCCCAACGTTGGCTTCGAATCGATAAAGGTTGTAATAGACCCGATGTCTTAATTGTTTCCAATTTATTTTGTTGGCAAACCAAACATTCTACCACAAACTTTTGAATATCTGATTTAATGTCATCCCAAAAAAATTCCTTCTTAACCCTATGGTAAGTTTTTAAAAATCTTGAGTGCCCCCCTAAGGGAGAAGTGTGCAATTCCATAAGAATCTTTTGTTTTAGCTGCAAATGCTTACAGAGGTGTAAGCGATCCTTGTACCATAACGAATCATTTTTCCAACTAAATGTATCCGACGTACTGGAATCTTGTTGTAACTTTCGAATAAGTGCCCACACTTCTTTGTCATTCTTCCATTCCTCCCGTGCTTCGTTTATCCAATCTGGTTGGATAATAGAAATGGTGCACAACAATGCTTCCATATCCTCATCCTTTCTTGAGAGTGCATCTACCACCACATTTTGCTTCACTTTTTTGTAGATGATTTCAAAGTCATAACCCAACATCTTTGTGACCCACTTTTGTTGCTCTTCAGAGGATAATCTTTGTTCTAAAAACTATTTAAGGATATCATGATCCGTTTTTACCTTGAAGTGTCTTCCCATTAGGCAGGGTCACCATTTCTTAAGTGCATGTAGTATTGCCAACATTTCCTTCTCATAAATAGCTTTGTGTAAAACATTTCCCTTGATTAGATGACTCTCAAAAGCAATGGGTCTTTCATCTTACATTAAAACAGCACCAATTCCATTTCTTGAAGCATCACATTCCACAATAAAGGTTTTTGTGCAGTCAGGTGTAGCTAAGACTGGTGCTTGGCACATTGCCTCTTTAAGATGTTCGAAGGCCTTTGTTGCTTCTGGAGTCCATCAAAATGCATCTTTCTTCAATAATGTTGTTAGAGGTGCTGCTATTCTCCCATAATTCTTAACAAACTTGCAATAATACTTTGTCAACCCGAGAAATCCTCGCCGCTCTAATACCAAATGTTATGAAACTAGCTTACAAAAAGATAGAAAAGATAGTTGGACGCCTTAGAATTTAGCCTCTTCGAGGGGGAAACCTCCTTTACATTACACAAATGAAAAATTCTTGGATGATTCAAATGACAAAACCTCATTTCTATATATAGGAGTCTAAGAAGTCACAATATAACCCAGCCGACCTAACAATAATAATATAAAGCCACAAAACAACAATAGAGGGATTCTATGGGCCACAGTAATAACAATATGGGAACAATAGGGGCACAACAATATTCATAAGGGATACGACTACAATAGTAATGGGGTAATCACTAGTATTATAGGGACCTAACAAACTCCCTTAAGATCACCTACTTGAGTTCACTGGTATCTGACACATATATCCTGTCTCTAAATCTAACTATCTCGTCTATCGTGAGATGATAGTCCACATCCTGTGCGCCTACATATGTATCTGTACCTGTACCACTACATGTACCTATACCTGTATATGTAGTTGTACCACTACATTTGCCTACGTCTGTACCACCACATGTACCTATACTTGTACCACCACCTATACCTATACTTGTACCACTACTTGTATCTATACATGTACCACTCTCTGAACTTTGTTGCAACCTATGCACAATCTCTATATACCTGGAATCCTTTTGACCTTCCTACAAGATCATATCCTGTAAATATGCCCCGTAGGAGCTCATAGTTGCTAAATGATTTACCTATATCCACATGCTAAGAGCATATGCCACCATGTTCACTTTACCTTTGATATACTTGATATCAAAGTAGAACTCATTGATCATGGCCAACCACTGAGCTTGCCTTCCATTCATGTTTGGTTGGTCAAATAGATAATACAAACCACTATGATCACTCATCAATACAAACCTCCTGCCAAGGAGATAGTGGCTCCACAACTTCAATGCATGTATGATTGCTGCCAACTCAAGATCATGTGTTAGGTATTTTTGCTCGTGCTCATTTAGTTTTCCTGACTTATACATACCACGTGTCCATCTTTTATAAGGAATCCACCTAGTCCTCTCTTGCAAGCATATGTACATACTACAAATTCTTTATCCATATATACAATCTTTAACATTGGTGCATGTGTCAACAACTGCTTGCGCTGTTCAAAACTGGCCACACATTCCTTTGTCCATTCAAACTTGTTACCTTTCCTCTGCAATGATGTGATATGATAAGAAATATGTGAGAAGTTCCTAATGAAGTTCGTGATGAACCCCATGAAAGATCTCACCTTGTCCACATTCCTAGGAGTTTCCCACTCCATGATAACTCTTACCTTTTCTAGGTCCACTATTTTGTCATCCTTGGAAACCATATGTCCCAAGTAGTGTACCTCAATCTGAAAGAAAATAAATTTTTTGAGCTTAGCATACAACTGACACTCTCTCAAAATCTCAACACTATTGCTAAATGATTGACATGCTCTTCTTCATTTTTACAATATTCCAATATGTCATCAATGAACACAATAACAAACTTGTCCAAGTACGGACACAACACACTATTCATCAAGCACATAAAGGTAGTTGGAGAATTAGTTAAACCAAATGGGACTACACAAAACTCATAATTCCCATCCCTGGTCCGGAAAGTTGTCTTTTAAATGTCCTCTTCCTTGATGCGTACCTGATGGTATCCCGATCTCAAGTTGATCTTTGAGAACAATGTTGCTCCCTTCAACTGATCAAACAAGTCATCAATCCTCAACAATGGATACATGTTCTTGATGGTCACTTTGTTCAACTACCTGTAGTCAATGCACAACCTAAGAGTACCATCCTTCTTCTTCACAAATAACACCAGTGTGCCCCATGGTGATACACTTGGCTTAATGTATCCCTTGTCCAACATTTCCTTCAACTGCAACTTCAACTCTACCAACTCTAGAGTGCTCATCCTGTAAGGTTCCTTCGATGCTGGAGTTGCCCCTAGCACCAACTCAATAGAAAATTCTACCTCCCTATGAGGTGGAAACTCTGAAATATCCTCAAGAAATACATCATGAAACTATTGTAGAACTGGGTACCTGCTCAAAACATATGCATCTCAACTTCCTTACCTTTGTCGCTAGAAATATGCACTGCAAATAACACACATCCTTTTCTGTGACTGTGCTTTTTCCTACATAGTGATGATGATTTCTTCTTACCTCTCAAAAATATTGTTTCTCCAATGTCATCCAAACACTCAATGGCTTTGTCATAACAATCCACATTGGTTCTATGCAGGTACTACCAATCCATGCCCAATAACATATTGTATGATCCCAATGGTAATACATTCAAATGTGTTGAAGTAGACATACCATTCAAATAAAATGCAAAAGCTCTTACCCAATGATGAACCCGTTTCTTTGTACTCGTAGCCAACTGCACTAACCAAGATTCTGCATGCACTTCTTTTTCCAAACCACATTTATCCACCAAGTCAGGACTAGCATAGCTATAATTAGATCCAAGGTCAATCAAAATAGAAACAACTTGATCACAAAGCTTACCATCCATCTCAATGATAAATTCTTGATGACCTTCTTGTCTATTATCCAGTGCTAAATAGATAAGAGGAATTCTCCAACCAACATCCCCAATGGTCTGCGCCTTTTGTGAATTATATATTTGAGGCCTACCACCATGATTCTATGGACAATCTCTCTCACATTTATCTTTTCCATAAGTCCAACACTCTATAGGGTTCCAACGTGCATCCTTGTTTTGTTCCTCATATCGGAGTCCCTATACTCTGTCATATGCATTACAATTCTTTGATGGTGTTGCATTCTCTTTATTACCTGTACCCTAAGGTCTTTCTCACTTCTTGTCCCATTTTCCTTTGTTCTTTGCATTACTTTTCCAGTTCGGCTTAGTCTCAAATTTGCACTTCAATTGTTCATAACAATGCTTTAGATTTCATATGGCCTCCTCCAATGATCTAGGCTCATCAAACTCAACCCTATCTTTGAATGCAATCGATAATCCACTAATGAATCTCTGAATCTTGGCCTTCTCCTCCTTGAAGTAAGGCACGTACCTTAAAAGCTCCAAGAACTTGCTAGTGTACTCCTCATCTATCATTGATCCCATCTTTAGCTTAGAATTATTTTTCCCTGTCATCAAAGTATCTCTCTGATAGGTACTTCATCTTGAATAGTCTTTTGAACTCACTCCAAGTCAAGACCTCCTCATGAATACCTCTGACATTATTCACATATTCCCACCAAATATCTGCTTTACCTTTGAGACGGAATGTAGCTATTATGGCTTTCATGTTCTCTTAGTAATCATGCAACCTGAATAAATTCCTCATACCAAGCAACCATGTTTATGCATCCTGTGATTTCTTCATCCCTCCATCAAATGTAGGTGGATTTTCTTTCTTAAACTCATCTAGTAAATATCCCCTATCACTCCTCTTGTAAGGATGATAACGATGTCGATCATAATGCCTATCTGAACCAGAACTAGAATAGTACCTATGTCCATCGTCTCTCCTATCCGGAGTGTCCAAAAACCTTCCATCTATCATTTTTAATCTTTATCTGACCTATGACAACCATGAGACCTATTTCCATATGCCCCGCTAGTTTTGTCCTGCTGCTCATGGTTGATCTGAAGTGGTCCTTGTCATTGTAATTCTGACAAACTTTGAAGTATTACTACATTTACCTCTTTTTGTTTCTCCTATGCATGTATGATTCTATCATTATTTGCCTTACAAATCCTTATTTTTTCCTTTAAGCTTTTCAGTGTGTCTTCCAAATCATGATAGTGCAGAACACCATGCTTCTCATTTGATCCATAGGGAGATTCTTGAGAACTGTAGTCTACCATCTTGCTAGTCATATTTGATATTCTTCTTGAAAAGTATATCATATCAGCTAAACCAAATCATAATAAACCAACGTACCTTAGCATAATTCAAGGAGGATACCTCATCTGCAAGATCAACAAATCAGCGTAATACATGTATAAAATAATCATGACAACATATGTAATATCCCGTTTCCGGGATATCCCTCAAACCCAAGCAAACTCCAACCAAATACGTACAAATGATATAGAAGCCGGGAAGCTCAAAGAGATAAAAATAACAATGGTGCAACATATAATAATGTAAACATGGAATATAAGCAAATACTCAAGAAACGCAAAGAGAAATGATAAGCCATTTTATTATACTGAGTAATGAAAAGAGTACAGGGGGTGATCAGAAAGATAGCACCTCAACTTGCACAAGGCAAGTGAAGAAATACACCCAGAATAGTAAAGAAATGGCCTCTCTCTGAACTGTGTCCAAGCTGCTGGAGAACTTTGTGCTTCTTCTACTCCATGGAATCAAGTGAGGATTTGGGGTTGTTCCCCTCCTCAGAAAATGTTGAAACTCTGGAATCAACCTCTGCTCAATAAACCCAGAAAAACCCAGAAAGCTTTTCTGAAATAGTCGACCCCCAAAAATCACCCCCTTGAGGATCTACGCAATCCCTCAAGGCTCTGTGCTGCCACTAAATAGAACCCTCCAAAACTCTGCCCGAAACTCTGCCAAAATCCACCAATATGCAAGGGTTGATCCCTTGTTCAATCTCCCAGCTCAAATCCTCCGTAAAAACCCCAATCCGGAACTCCCACCAAAAGAACTGCATCCCTCTCTCAAGACTGTGTAGTTATCAAAAATGCTCAATTCCTCCTCACTCCAAAGATCAATCCTCCTACAAAAGACTACTGAAAACTACCTTGCCCGAGTAGGCACTTGAATTCCCCCAGGGCTAAGGGTGAGATCTTCAAACGGAGACACTCGATGCACTAAATAGTGTTGCAGACAGGCTAAGCAGCCAGCGTGCTCTAAGTTGAAGTGACTAGCTCAAATGCTCATAATCGAATGCCAAAATGAGGAGGCTCCTCTCTCCTTTATAGAATTGGCCCCTCTTAGACCCTAAGGCCCACCTCCTCCAACGCAACATTTCTCTTGCCACGTGCTTCTCTCCATCTGCGCAGTCCCTCCAAGTATCTACGTGGGCCCCTCCTCTACGTGGTCCTTTGGCCCCCTTGGCTCCCCTTTTAAGTTACAACGTTGTGCTACTAAGGAGTTACTTTATTCTAAAAGTGAGTTATGTCCCCCTTTCCTCACCTTTTTTATTTATAAATAACTATAGAAGGAAAAATTGAGTAAAAATCGAATATTCCAATTAGCCGTGGCTAATTAGGAATATTATAGTCTCCCCCAGCAAAATGTTGCTTGTCCTCAAGAAACTGAAGTGATGGATGCTGCAAAATTTTCTCACTCTCCCAAGTGGCATCCTCATTCGGTAAATTCTTCCACCTCACCAAGAATTCCTGGACCGTCCAACTCCATAGCTGCCTCTCCCTAGTATCAATATAGCCTCTGGCTGCAACACCAAATGCCCCTCATCATCCGTGGGTGGTAGCTCATCTGTCACTGTCACCTGCTACCCTAATGCCTTCTTCAGGCATGATACATGAAAAACGTTATGAATCTTACTGCCTTGGGGCAGCTCCAACTCATACGCCACCTATCCAATCCTGCATATCACCCTGTATGGCCCATAAAAGTGGGGCTTGATCTTATCAGCCCCCTTCTGCTTTAGTGACGATTGTCGGTATGGCTGTAATCGTAGGTAGACCAAGTCCCCTACCTCAAACTGTCTCTCCACCCGACCTTTGTCAGCATACAGCTTTTGTTGGTTCTGCACTGTAGCCATATTGTCCTTAAGAGCTCGGAGAATATCCTGACTCTCTTGGATCCAAATCTTGGCTCTCGGAGCCTTGCTAGTACCAAACATCACGTTAGCAAAAGATAGAGGATGATATCCATACAAAGCATAGAATGGTGACATACCAATGGACATGTGATGTGTAGTGTTGTAGCAGTACTCCCCCAGATGTAGCCACTTCAACCATGTTCGCTGCTACCCACTGACATAGTTACGCAAGTAGCCCTCCAGCCACTTTTTAACTATTTCTGTCTGCCCATCCGTCTATGGATGATAACTGGTACTTGGTGTTAACTCCATCCCCACCAACCGGAAAAGCTCCTGCCAAAATCCGCCCATGAAACGGTTGTCCCTGTCACTGGTGATGGTCTTAGGAAGACCATGTAACCTGAAGACCTCTCTGAAGAACAGCTCAACCACCTGCACTATTGTGTACTGTGCGGATATGGCAAAAAAATGTGCGTACTTTTTCAGTTGATCAACGACGACAAAGATGCAATCCTTGCCCTGTACCATGGGCAATCCAGTCCATCAAAATACACTCCCATTTCCCCTCCGGAATGGGAAGAGGCTGCAATAATCCTGCGGGATGGTTATCTCCCCCTTGTTCCTCTAGCAAACAGCGCACTCCTAGATATAGTGGAGTGCATCCTCCTTGAGGCCCTTCCATGAGAACCTCTCTCTAATGGCCCTATAGGTTTTGTTAAACCCCTAATGGCCGGCCAATGATGAGTCATGTGATGCCTAAAGTATCTTCTTCTTGAGCTGAGACCCCTTAGTCAAGAAGATTTGGTCCCTGTAGTAGATGATCTCATCGACCACCCTGTACCTTTCATCCACCACCTTCCCATCCAGAACCTCACATGCAAATCTATCCTTAGAGTACTCTACTAAGAGTCGAGCCCTCCAGTCTGTGTCCAAGCTCATAAGAGACAACATCGCTGGTGTACATGAAAGGGCATTGGCTACCATGTTGTTCTTACCCTTGACATACTCAATGTCAAAGTCATATGCTTGGATCTTACTGATCCACTTCTGCTGCCTCTCCTGTAGTTGCTTCTGCTCCAAAAAGAACTTGAGGATGTTGTGATTAGTCCTCACCCTGAACCTGTTACCCACTAAATACTATCGTAACTTGGCCAATTCATGCATGATGGCCAGCATCTCCTCGTTGTATATAGAATACAACCTCTTGTGCGGAAGGAGCTTCCATCTCTCAAAGGCTATAAGGTGACCTCCTTGCATCAATACTGCGTCTATCCCCTCTCCCGATGCATCACACTCCAAAACAAATGGCTGCGTAAAATTCGGCAACGTAAGCACTAAGCAGCTACTCATAACCTCCTTGAGCCTGCCAAAGGCTCGCTACTTTGTATCCGACCAACTGAATTCCCCCTTCCTCATCAGATCTATCAGGGGTGCAGGAAGTTGTGAGAAAATCTTGACAAACTTTCGGTAGTAAGTACAAATGCCAGTTAACCCTCGAAGTTCTTTCATGTTCCTCAGCTCCGGCCAATCTCTGATGGCCCTGATCTTCTCCTCATGGACCCTCACTCTGTCCACCCCTATGATGTGTCCCAAGTACAACATCTCTGTCATCCCAAACTCACACTTGGAGAGCTTGGCATAGAACTGCTGCTCCTCCAAGATGCGCAATATTGTCTCAATGTGCTGGAGATGCTCCTCCCAAGTCTTGCTGTAAATGAGGATATCATCAAAGAACACCAACACAAACTTCCTTAGGTGACTGCGGAAGATGTGATTCATGAAAGACTGGAATGTAGCTGGGGCGTTGGTTAGCCCGAAGGGCATCACCAAAAACTCAAAGTGCCCATAATGACACCTAAAGGCGGTCTTGGGAATGTCCTACTCCCTCACGCAAATCTAATGGTACCCAGATCTCAAATCAATCTTTGAGAAGAACTGTGCTCCTCTCAACTCATCCATCAACTCATCGATCCTGGGTATGGGGTACCTATTCTTTAGGGTCTTCTTGTTCAGGGCCCTGTAGTCAATGCACATCCTCAATGTGTCGTCCTTCTTCTTCACCAACACCACGGAAGAAGCAAAAGGACACGTGCTCGGCCGAATGTGCCCAAGAGCCAGCAAATCCTAAATTGGCCCACTCAATCTTATCCCCATAGGCCTTGGGATGCCTATATAGGGTAGTAATCACTGCCTGTATGCCTTGCTCAAGCTCAATGGTGTGCTCAAATCCCCGGTCCGGTGGCTGTCCCGGTAGAATCTCCCCAAACACTGTGGCATACCAGTCAAGGATGGACTATATCTCTGGGTAAACCGTCTACCCTATAGTCCCTGCCTTTGATGCACGCATCTCCACTACCCATTCTACGTCTCCCTTCCAGAAGATTGCCTCCATCCGATGAGTCGAAACAGTCTGAGGCGGGTATGTGTGTTGTCCCTGTATCTTCTCATGCCTCCCTATCTTCTCATCATTCCACTCCATCTCTAGGGCCTTCCAATCTATGGTGACCTTCCCAAGAGTGATAAGCCACTAAACACCTAGTACTATGTCGGTGTCCAGAATATTGACCACAAAAAAATGGTGAGTCAGTGTGTAGGTGCCCATCGTCACTAATAACTCTGGGACATAACGAGCATATACCATGGTCTGATCTCCTGGGACCAAAACTGAAAATCCATCAAAGCTCTTTGTTTGTATACCTCTCCGCTCAACCATCTGTGCATCAATGAAGTTGTGGGTTGCCCCACTGTCAACCAAAATTGATACTCGTTGGCCTCGTACTATCCCCCATACGCGTAGTGTCAAATATTGGGAACTCCTCGCAATGCTGCAAAGGCCCCTCCGATAGGTGCAAAAGCTGCACCACCTGGTGCTGGTGGTGGAGGTGGCAAAGGACCCTGCACAGCATGACTATCCCCTACCTCCACATCATCCCTCTCATCTTCTTCCCCACTACTCTCGGAGAATACCTCAATAAAGTGTGCTTTGCTAGCAACACATCTATATCCTGGTGCCCATGGCTCTGGATAGGTAAAGCACAACCGCTTCTTCTTCAACTCCCTCTTGGCATCATCATCAATCTATGCTCGTCCTGGATTCCCCTTTGGAGGTGGAATCCTCACATCCTTCCCCTTAGGCTGGAAAGCCTATCTCTGGGGGTAAGGTGTCCGGGTCCTGGGTAAGGCATCCTATAAGTCCTAGGTCCCGTTGATAGCATCCTGGAGTGTGGCTGGTCTAGTGGACCTGACTAGACCCTGAAGTGGCTCTGCTAACCCTTCAACAAACATGTAGATCCTCCGTGTCATGGATAGATCTGGCACCATCACTAAAATCCTCAAGAAGTCTGCAATGTAGGTTTCTAGGCTCCCTGTCTGTTTGAGCCTCATCAGCTCAACAAAGTGTTGTTCTGGATCCCTCCAGTCAAACCTCTCCATCAATCTCCTGGTGAACTCGGCATATGTCGTCACTGTGGAATGTCCAAGTGTAACCATCCCATGGAACCACCAATCCTGGGCCTCACCATCCAAATGTAATGTCACCACCTTGATTGCCTTTGTCTCTGACATCTAGTTAAGCTGGAAATAGATGTCTAGCTTCTCCACCCAAGATCTTGACGAACAGTTTGATGAACCATCAAATGTAGGCAAGTGGAATCTACTAGCTGTGTGGTGGGTGTCCCCATCATGATAATGTCGGTATCCTCTATGATGGTTGCAGGGTCTACTATCCCGCTGGAGCTGAACAAAGTCTCTCAATGAGAGAGCATCCCTGAACTCCTGCCCATAGGCCTAGTACTCTGCAAAATAATTGCCCATATGACCAGGCTCTTCCTCCTGCTGGGCTCCGGCCCCCGTGTCTGCTCCTAGGAAAGTGGGCATGGTAGAGCGGGTAGGGGCATGTGAGGGCATCTACAGAGTAGTATCACGCTGAGTGGCACCCTTCTCTGGAAAATGGTGGGATGAGCCTGATCCCTAACCAACCTGGAAAACCTGTGGGTTCTCATGATGTCTAGCCTCCACTGCTTTGAATCTCTGCCCCATTACCTCGATCTGCCTCGATAGATCATGCACTGATTTGAGGAGCATGCCCGCAAATCTCTTCCCATCCTCATCTGCCATCAGATCCTCCTGCTCTGCATCCACCATAGGCTCCTTCTGTTCTGCATCCACTAGAGGCTCCTCCTGTTCTACGTCCACCACCCGATCACAGTCTCCCTCTCCGTAGGTGTTCTCCAACCTACGCTCAATATCTTTGTATTTCCTACCTCTGTAACAAATGTAGGGTTTCTCCCTCGGTGTCATACACTGTTAGCTCCACAGGCTGAGCTAGATCTATGCTCTAATATCACTATAATATCCCATTTCCGGGATATCCCTCAAACCCAAGCAAACTCCAACCAAATACGTACAAATGATATAGCAGCTGGGAAGCTCAAAGAGATAAAAATAACAGTGGTGCAATGTATAAAAATGTAAACATGGAATATAAACAAATACTCAAGAAATGCAGAGAGAAATGATAAGCCATTTTATTATACTGAGTAATGGAAAGAGTACAGGAGGTGATCAAAAAGATAGCACCTCGACTTGCACAAGGCAAGTGAAGAAATACACCCAGAATAGTAAAGACATTACCTCTCTCTGAACTGCGTCCAAGCTGTTGGAGAAATGTTGTGCTACTGCTACTCCATGGAATCAAGTGAGGATTTGGGGCTATTCCCCTCCTCAGAAATGTTGAAACTTCAGAATCAGCCTTTGCTCAATAAACCTAGAAAAACCCAGAAAGCTTTTCTGAAATAGCCGACCCCCGAAAATCACCCCCTTAAGGATCTACGCAATCCCTCAAGGCTCTATGCTACCACTGAATAGAACCCTCCACAACTCTGCCCGAAACTCTGCCAAAATCTACCAATATGCAAGGGCTAATTCCTTGCTCAATCTCCCAGCTCAAATCCTCTGCAAAAACCCCAATCCAAAACTCCCACCAAAAGAACTGCGTCCCTCTCTCAAGATTCTGCAGTTATCAAAAATGCTCAATTCCTCCTCACTCCAAAGATCAATCCTCCTACAAAAGACTACTGAAAACTACCTTTCCCGAGCAGGTACTCGAAGTCCCCCAGGGCTAAGGGTGAGATCTCCAAACGGAGACACTCGATGAACTAAACAGTGCTGCAGATAGGATAAATAGCCAGTGTGCTCTAAGTCGAAGTGACTAGATCAAATGCTCATAATCGAATGCCAAAATAAGGAGGCTCCTCTCTCCTTTATAGCATTGGCCCCTCTCAGACTCTAAGGCCCACCTCGTCCAATGTAGTCTTTCTCTTGCCACATGCTCCTCTCCATCTGCACAGTCCCTCCAAGTGTCTACGTGGGCCCCTCCTCTACGTGGTCCTTTGGCCCCCTTGGCTCCCCTTTTAAGTTCCAACATTCTGCTACTAGGGAGTGACTTTATTCTCAAAGTGAGTTGTGTTCCCCTTTCCTCACCTTTTTAATTTATAAATAACTATAAAAGGGAAAATTGAGCAAAAATCGAATATTCCAATTAGCCGTGGCTAATTAGAAATATTACAACATATAGAAATATAACACATAAGCATATAAGCATATAACCATTATTCTAACTAGAGTCCATTCATCAATGCATGGCCTTATCAATTATACATACCACGACCTCATGCATGACTTTTGAGTGATAAAAGGTGTCTTTTTAACTCCTAATTATCTTTGACACATTAATTGTCAACCTAGGGACGATTTTTTATTTCAAGATTGTACTCAGTCTGAGGCGGTCACTTGCTCAAGAGTAATGTTTTCCAATATAGTGCTTAAAATGCAAAAGTAAATGAATGCTGGAAACAAAATCTAAAAGGAACAGTGAGAAATTGAAATGTTCTGTAACTAAATCATTTACTCAAACAATCATCAATCGAGGACTCAGTAATGATAACTCTCTCCCCTATAAACTGATGCAAATGAAAATCAATCATAGGCAAGATCTCCAATCTGAGAACTTAGATAGCGATAGTCAGTGTCCTTTACAGTTGTTGATCTTTCAATCCACACTAAAGCAAATAACTGGAAATGGAAATTCAATTGGAAATACTTACTAAAACACACTTGTTGCAATATCAATTAAAAGATGAAATCAAATCCTTGCAGAAAAGAACAGCGACTAAGTCTATTGAAAAACTAAACAACAAAGCTTCACTTTAGTGGAAATGAATTGAACAGCAAAGCTCATCTTATAGAAATGAAATATTAATGGAACGGAACAGTAATACTAAATTATTGAAGATGAACAACAACGCTAAATGGAAATGAACCACAAAGCTAAATGAACAGCACTACGAAATTAATAGAAATGAGCAGCAATACTAGATAAGAAGCAACATGTAATGCACAGAAAAATCTGAAGTGAACAGCGAAGCTTTATAACCAAAATGAACAGCATAACAATTTAAGTTGTAATGAATAATAATCTTGTTATGATGGAAGAAAATGGCAACACGATTCAATTGCAGAAGGTAATCATTAAACAAACCACACTTGCAGAAATCAGAAAGATATAATACAAAGCAGTAGCTCAATCCACCAGAGGCTGGGCCCTTAGCTGCCAATGAATGTTGTTGGGCTACTTCAAATAAGGCAAATGAACAACAACCTCCAAATTATATATTAAGCATTGAACATTACAATATGATCCCGTTCCCTTGGCACCACAAGTCTGTAAATCAGAATTACAATTTGAAATAAAAGAGATCCATCCCCTTTCCTCCTATCATATCTCTAATCTACTGACCCATTTAATTCTCTCTCTAATCATCAATCATGAATCCCCATCATCCCCTTCTTTGATCTCTGTTCTCATTTAAATACACAGAGAGCATAGAGAAGTTACAACAGATATGATTACAATATGATTTCTATTACAAAATTGGATTGTTCTCAACAAATTCATAAGCAAGATCATATCTGAAATATCCTTCCATCAATCATTCAACAGGAACACGTTGAATTTGGCATTGCAACTGGGATAATTTGGAAAACAGCCACAACAACGAATATAAGAAAAATGTCTTCAGAGAACCTTTTGTTTCTCTTAGTACAGGCAAAATTTGGGAAAACTTCTCATTATAGAACTAATTTGGTCCGTTTTGGACAAAACCCATGTTTCAGATTTTCTAGATTCTTCGCCATTTGCCCGAACCGTTCAATACAAAATTATCAATTCTTATTCCAGCGAATTTCTGAGTTGGCACATTTAATGATCAAATATTCAATCTGGAAAATATCTTTAGAGGCTAAAATGGTGAACAAATTTATTAATAAACCATTATTGGTAAAAACATGCATAATAATCAATTTATTAAAAATAAAGGAGAAGAAATAATATTTATCCATAAGAGCATAAATAATTATAAAATAAAATTATATGAGAAATTATGATAAATGACGTGATGAAGAATGGTAGAAATGGGTGGAATAAGCATTCAAAAGTGATAATAATAATGGCATATTAATGGCCCAGCATACCCCCAAACTGAATATATTGCATGTCCTCATACAACAAAAACTGAATATATTGCATGTCCTCATGCAACCCAAAGACTCTGTGTTAGCCAAGCAATAATACAAAAATTGTTCATCCCAGCTCATGAAAGGGATAGAACAAATGAATTCTTTCTCAATTAATGAATATTCAATTTTAGCAATATTGATGAAGGCGTAACAATACATTGACATTCAACTTATGTGTATATGAAGTTGTAGCAAAATATGATATAAGTAACAGAAAACTTCATTAACCATTTTCTCAAAAACTACAAACCAGATTTTGCTGAAATTTTACAAATAAATTTAGGCTATATTAATGCTTCTATGATCCAAAAATCAGATCATTTTGATGCATGGATCATGAGATATAAACGAAATGGTTGTAGGTGACAGTGCACGATTTCCAAAATTTTATGAACTAATTTAACTTGAAATTATCTAGGTTTGTGTATTTTAATAATACGTCTGTGTTTTCCAGAAATCACAAGAATTGAGTTCATAGTTTTAAAGATATATGCAAATCAATTTCTACACTATATAAAAATGAAATTGTATGCCTTAAATGAGAAAAAAAGTAGAAAACATCCATTATGCGTAGCAATTCCTCCCCCAAAGTGAAGAATTAGCATGCCCTCATGCAATGCTAGAAAACAAATCAAGGTAGTTGCTACCATCTGTTGAATTCTATGCTTGGTGTAAAACAACATGGAATAAGGGAGGTTTTGAGAATTAATAAGAATAGCAATGGATGATAAAGAATATTAATGACATGGTCATAAGAAAAAAATGAATGAAAGCAACACTCCCCCAAACTGAAAGATGATATGCCGCTGAAAAATGGGAAGTGGTAAAAATGTGGAATGTAGAATGATAAATAATGCTCAAAATGGATTTTCATGAAATTCTCCTAAATTCGTAATAAATCAGAAAATCATGCTATTTTACCTCAAGTTTTACCTCCAAAACGAAAAATGTGGAATGACACATATGGACTGGCATTTGTTGAAACTGATGTAGGTAGAGTTAGTGTTGAAAGTGATGCAAAAGGTGGAATCCAGGCAAGTACATCATGTCTGAACAATTGTTCACGTTTGCTAGTTTGTCGAGCCTCTTTTGTTAGTTGCAATAGTATGGTCATGCTGCGAATAGAGTTCCCCCCCATACTTGTTGTTCTCCTGTAAACAAATCGCTATTTTTCATACAATGTTCTTGAATCCACAGTATTAGTTTTGAATAACAAAAGATAAGATGCATGCAAAAATTTCAATCAGAAAAACTTTTGTATACATGCAATACTAATCTTTTGTCAAATCAACAAGTTATGGCAGAGTTCAGCAATCATATCACATGCTATCCCATAATGCATACATTCCCCCTCCAATTGGAAAAGGGATTCCATGACCATAAAGCCTATGAAAGGTGTTATGCTGATGACAAGGCAAGGGAATGAACAATACAGCAGTAAATGAAGCAGAGCACACATATCAGTGATAGGACGGCAAGAGGTATGGTTATAATGAGAGCAGAATATGTAAACATAGTTATTAATAAGAGATAGGATGCTTTAGATTTATTATATGTTATGCGAAAAAGAAAAATGACAGCAATATGCCAAAAAGATGCTTTGCTGACAGTATTCTAGCTGAAAATGATGCGATTGATCTGAAAACAATTTCTCATGCGTAAAGGTTCAAAACAAGGAAAAAAATTAAGGAAATAACTTCTCCACCAAAAAGAGAAAATAAGAAAAGGGTATTATAGTAATAATTGACGATAAGATATAACTTCAATACCATAAGCAAAGCCTATGCTGCCAGTAGGTGTCCATAGCCTTAGCAGGGTTTCTTTTTAACCCGTATGAGCCAGGATTCTCAATTTATAAATGGAGAGTTCCAATGTTGTTCTACAGAAGAGATTAGTGTGCTGGCATGGTAACCAGATAACCACACTGCCATTCACTAGGATGTAGCAAAAATGATCAGGTCGGTTCGTGATGAGACCTCCTGTTCCAAGGATAATTTGGCTATCCAATGGATCATAACCCTGGTGTGGTGGCCATAATGGGAATGACACTTTGTTACAGCCTTATGAACATAGTAGGCTGACTCGTAATGAGACCCCCTATCCTCCATCTCTAAATAAGATTTTGTTGTTATTACACATTTTTATGATAAAAAGAGCGAGGCTCGGTATTCCTTAAGAGCACGGATGGTGGAAGAAGTTGAACATGTCAATAGAAAAAAATATACCCATAATCTCATTTATTACAGACAAACAAGATTATAACTAGGAAGGGTGGAACCAGCATGGTATTAATATGATCAATCAATATCATGTTCAATAGAAAACAATGCAGTAAAGTAGTATATAAATAATTGTGTCCCTTTTGAAAATAATCTATCATCAAGGAGTTGTCCTGTTAAAGATCATAACGTGAATGATATTAACTCGCTTCAATAGAATCCATAATCCTTGTCCTCATAAAAGTAGTGTACTTCATGCCATGAAAGGGAATCAGTAAAATGTAGTTGAAATGAACTAGGAATAATCCCACAAGAGGAAGCAATGGTTGTTCTTGAAAATACTCCCTAAGTGTTGCTCCTTTGAAGGAATAACAAAAACACTCAAAAAAGTGTTGTTCCTTATAGGGAACAGCAAAGGAAAATACACGCAGAAGTTTTGTTCATATATATATGAGAAGAGGAGGTATGGTGGATATTAGAAGTTATGAGGCCATTTCATATCATCAAACATCAGGTCTCCATCATTTGTCGAGAAGTCATTCCAAGGAACAAGCCATTCACTACACATAAGGGACAGTTTTCTTCAAGCTATGTTTATGGGAAAGAAAATATGAATTTGAGAAAAGTGAGAGAAGTTTTTGTCCATAATTGACTTTTGAAAAAAACATCTTTTATTTTTGACACAGGTTTCATGGTTTGGGAGAAATGTTGAAAACATCATTTGCCTCAAGAGGGTTAGTGCACCTTTGGAGTGACCTTGGTAAAATAAATTTTTCTCCTATATGAGATGCTCAAATGACTTTCTTGATGCATCAATGGATAAGTAGACACACATAGCTTTCCAATGAGCTATCCTGAGCTCAATTTGGAGTTGATGAAGGCCTTAAGAGGTTGACTACAACATCACTATGCATTTCGGCAGCCTCATTCTACTCATTTTCACCAATCTTGGTAGATTGGACTCTTGATAGGACAAATGAATTCCAAATTGCAAAATTCAAGATGTTCTGGAAATTAGACTTGACAAGCTTTCCAACAAGCTATTGTGCACTCAATTTGGCTAAGGGGAAGGCCTCCAAAAGCAAGTAGAAAGCGGCACTATATTTTTGACCAGTTTGCCCAAAAAGTGTTGTTCCTTTGAAAGGAACAGCAGAAATGCGAAAGTGTTGTTCCTTTGAAAATAACAAAAAAAATGCGGAAGCGTTGTTCCTTTGAAAAGAAAAACAAAATGTGGAAGTGTTGTTCTTGTTAGCCTCCTGCTGCAGCAGGTTACTCATATTTCATGATTGACATTTTTACAAGCCAAATATGTCATACTTTGCATGCTGCAATGCTCCATATTTGCTAAACAGTCACCAA
>APFE030140046.1:28218-63326 GCA_000404065.3 Pinus taeda
AGCAGAAGATTTCTGGGTGGGCAGCAAAGTTCTAAGATGGGATTCACGAAGAGAGGACAAGGGAAAACATGCAAAATTTGATTTTCTGTGGAAAGGTCCATACATTATCAGCGCTGTGCAAGGCAACAATACATATTTTCTCATATTATTAGATGGCAGCACAGCTGAAGAAGGCCCTGTAAATGGCCGAATGCTAAAGCACTACAATAATCCTTTTTGATTAAAAATAATAGGCGATGTTATTTTCTGTACACAGAATGTTTGTATATATCAGCACTTTGATTTTATTTTGTAAGAATCCATGATGCTAAAGCACGCAGAAGAAAGCAGGCAGTGCTTTACAATTTAACAGCAAAACAGTTAA
Source organism: Pinus taeda (assembly GCA_000404065.3). Lineage (NCBI taxonomy): Eukaryota > Viridiplantae > Streptophyta > Pinopsida > Pinales > Pinaceae > Pinus > Pinus taeda. Next base: position 28,583 of record APFE030140046.1, read on the forward strand.
AGGAAAGTGTCGTTACCAGTCCAAAAGTTCAAATCAATCCAACAGTCAGCACTAAGAATTTCAAAGCACAGCCATAACAGAAGAATCAAGGCAATCTGACCTGTTGTTCTTGGCTTCTCACAAGGAAAAGCCATCCCCAAGTGGAGCCACTGTTAGCCTCCTACTGCAGCAAGTTACTCATATTTCATGATTGACATTTTTACATGCCAAATATGTCATACTTTGCATGCTGCAATGCTCCATATTTGCTAAACAGTCACCAAGGAAAGAATGCTACTCAAAGTTCATCTAATTGCTTTCCAATTTTGAAGAGTCATTCCAGTTTTGTAGAAATTTTCAGCGAAAGGGAGGTCCAAACAGCTTAATCTTGGTCTCCCTAGGTTTCAATTTCCTATTTTAGAATATAGAGAATGAAAATCTATCCAAACAGCTTAATCTTGGCAAATGCTTAGATAGGTAGAGAATCAAAGGAGCCCAACTCCTTAATCTGGGCCTTTGGAAGAAATAAGGGTAGTTTGTAGATAGGAAGGCATAAAAAGAAAAAAAAAAATGAAATGTTGGGTCTGCAAGTCTAAGTGCACCCAAACCAAAAGAAGAAAAAATGTTAGGTAAGTAGGCTGGGTAGGTAGTTTTGAGGTTGCAAAATCTTGGTTTTTGATCAAATTCTATGTTTTCAAAATGTCATCTCTACTCAGGGCACAATCATCAGGCAGTTTTCATGTGAAGGGGCTCAAATCAGGCATAACTAACTTCCCTTTCTTCCTCTTCCCCAAATCATTAACTAATTTCCCCAAAAAGAGGTCAAGATCTGCTTGATATCTCTTAGTTTCATCATTCTCCATGTCATTAGCCTTGGTGAAGATCTGCTTCACTCAAGGAGGGTCCATACTTTCTCTACAACTATCTCCCCTTTGAAGCCTAAGACCTCTGAAACTTAGCGCTTTCTTGTCATTTCCATATTAACCACTGACATTATTATTTAACTCCCTATATTTTCCCCATCCCCCTACTAAAACTATGTAAATAATCCCCTTATGTAAATATCCCCTCCCCCTGGTTGAAATATAACCATAAGTAATTCTCTGGGAATTACTAAGTCACCTGGACTTTAGTAAGAACCCTCCTTCTGCATAAATTTCCATTCTCAGGTGTTTGGACCCCTTCCAAAATACTAAGAAAACCCTTTCCAAATGCAAACCCCCCCCCGGCGCATTTTTCCTTGGAAATTATTAATGTTTGTTTAATAAATTTCCACTGCGCAAAACACATTTAACCCATTTTCTAAAGTTCAAAACCCACAGCGCCACGAGAAATTAAACCTTTAACGCGCGCACTCCTTTTTTAAACTCCACGCATCTCCCCATCCCGTCCACCGTTGGATCGCCCCCCCTAGATCCGACGGCCCTTGTTCACATCGGGCGCCCCATTGTGGTGGTAAGTTACCACTCGATGTCCAACGGTTTTACTGTCGTACACCGGGACAGGCGGCGGCCTCCCATTGCATCGGGCCGCCCCTGAAAGAAACCACCTCCGTACCAAAGGCAGTCCGATGCACACGCAAAACCGCCCTCCCCTCACGTAATAGGAGCGCCACCTCACCCTGCCATGTCGCCTCCACATCACCTCACACTGCCTGTGCCCGGCCCACGTCACCTTGCCACATGTCTCTGCCACGTCACCTTGATGACGTCAGCATGCTGATGTCATATCCGTACCAGAGGACCCCACTGCTGACGTCAGCATGCTGACGTCATCCGCCATACTGCTGACGTCAGCAGCCAAAAAACGGAAATTTGCGCAAGCGCGAAATTCGAACTTCGGAGCTCCGGAATGAGAAATGGAGGCAGTTTTCTTTAGGGAATCTTTTGATTCCTTGGCCCTTTTTTGCCAAAAAGGCTCGAAATTGCCCGATTTTGCCAAATTAAATGAATTTGAAGACAGAGAGAGACCAGGAACAGAGATGATCAAATATGCAAACATAAAGCACGTCAAAGAGTATCAGGAAGCGGCGAAGACCATCAATGTAGCAGCAAAGTGTATCAGAGGAGATTTTCTCTGGGCTCAAGGCAAATCCAACATTAAAACAAAAGCTCTGAAAGTCAAGAAGCAATTGAAGATGCATTGAAGGCTCACCAGCACAAATGACTGCACATTAAACTCACAGAAGATCAATGGACCATAACTCAATGCACAGTTATGACAGAACCATTGCACCAAGTCACACAGGACACCTCATCAACTCAACTTGATTCAGTTGCCTCTAGCACAGCCCAAAGGACTTACTTGCATTTAATTCCAACAACAATTAGGTTTTTAGAAAAAGCTTTTTCCAGCAGACCTGTTTAGGTCAATTGTAATAAATGACTTTAGATATTTTGCTTATATATACCACCCTGGAAAATGGAGTAGGGGTTGGTTGGTTGATCAGTAGCTTGACCTTTGTTATTCTGATCTTTCTCTCAAGCAGAGAATCGCACTGTAACTGTGATGCTTTCTATAATCAAAGACTGCTGAAAGCATGGATTCTGAAACTGTCTGTTGTGTTTAATTGGCCGAGGAGTGACTGTGGAACTCCTGTGCTTCTACATGGTCTAATAAGTGTTTCTCAACTCTGCTAGTTTTTCATGATTGTTTTTATCATCATTCCACCATCTAAATTGCAGAAAAGAAGAATAGCTTAGGATTTGCTTAACTGCACCTTAGGCTCAATTTCTGCAATTTTTCGTGTTTTTCATCAGGAATAGTTATGAACATGCATACTTAAATTATCTTGTTTATGTTGTTTCTTTCACATATGAATGATAGTTTAGGAATTCTTAACTGCTCCTAGACAACCATTCATTCACTTCTCCTCCCTGTCAGTTCTGATGAAAGACTCTTAATTGCCTTTCATCCCTGACCATCATTCCATCCTTTCAGCAAATTGATAATTGTATCATGTGTGGCTATCCCGCTCCACAATCCTCTTGTGACCAAGAAAATGCAACATCAAGCCTTAATCCATGACTCCATGCCCAATGGTTTGAAACTTATCGCACTTTACCTTACCTCTCTGCTTGAAATTTTCTACCTGGCATACATCTTCCATCCAAACAAAACATCATAACCCCTGAACCCGAAAACTAGCCTAAAATCATCATCAACAAAGTTAAATCATTAAGAGAGAGCCATCTCTGATTGCAGGTGGGCTAGAACCTGCAATCCAAATATTGGTTTGTGGTTACCTCGGCCGTATCCCTACAGGAGCCTAGGGACAACCTGAGTGCTCACAGTTCTTTTGAAAGGAACAGCAAAAATGTGGAAGCATTGTCCCTTTGAAAGGAACAACAGAAATGCGAAAATGTTATTCATTTGAAAGGAACAACAAAAATGTGAAAATGTTGTTCCTTTCAAATGAACAGCAAAAATGCGAAAGTTAAAGAAACAACAAAAATGCACAATCATAAAATGCAGGCGTGCAAAAAATGAATTAGTTGTTCACTGCATTGGTGCTGAGGATGGGTTACAATTTGAAGGAAGCAACACCTGAAACACAAAATATAAGAGAAATTAGAAAATAAACAACATTTTATTTGAAATAGTATGTAAATAAATAAATTAAGTTACAAGAGTTATAATGTTATGTAAAAAAATGATCTCTTTGAAAAATGTTTTGGCGGCAGAGACATGACATGAATCTTCAAATGGAAATAAAATCTTCATTTCTTTTGTTATGAATCCATTGGGTAATGAGTTGGATGAAATTCCCTTGTGTCATTAAAATTTCTTTCAAGAACTGTTCATCCATAAATTAACCTTCTTTATTCTTCTAGGACCTGCAAAAAAACGAGTGTCTACCTGCAATAAAACATTAAATCATAAAGAAAGAGAGGTGATCGGACTTCCCTAATCCAAGAATTATGCAAAAAAACTAAAAATAGTTACTCTGTATAACAAATACATGGATAAAATAACAAAGTAAAATTTATTTATCACTTGTGGGAGAGCAGTGACCAATCAGGTTAACCTGTAGTGTTTTAATCACAACTTCTTTGTTTTTTGTCCAAATTGAGTGATTCCAAATCCAGATGAGAGCTAATTAAAAGATATATCTCCAATAAAAATGGGTTTTAAAAATTCAATGATATGATATGTCAATTTTACTTAGAACAACATGCTTAACAGAGTCATTTTCGATTACCCCACTTAGAACAACAGTGGGTATTTTAAGCATAGATTCTTCGTTTGATGTCGGATTCAAATTAATCAAATTGGAAATGAAAGTAGATTCATTTATTTATCTCCAATAGAAACATGTTTTGAAGAGAAAAATAATTGATAGGTCAAATACTCTAAGGAACAGCCGGAAAGACAGAGTTTTAAGAGTGTTGATTTACGATAGGCAGTTAGTATTTTGATCATAACTTCCTCATACGATATTAAAAATGAGTGATTAAAATTACCTTGTAAACTAGATTCATAGGGAAATCTAACATAGAAATATGTTTTAAAAATTTAGTCATTTAGGCCTCCAAAAAATGACTATCCTAACTCTATTCCTGAGTTGCTTGCTAGACACCCTGTCAATGTTTTGGTTCTAACGTTTTCGTTTCAAATCCAAATTGAGTGATTCAAATTGGGTTGGAAAGTAAACAACAAGGGCTACTTAGGATAGAAATAAGTTTTAAAAATATAGTCATTTAGGCCTCCAAAAATTGACTGTCCCAACTCTGTTCCTGAGCTGCACACTAGACACCCTGTCAATGTTTTGGTTCTAACTTTTTCGTTTCAAATCCAAATTGAGTGTCAAATTGGGTTGGAAAGTAGAAAACAAAGGATACTTAGGATAGAAACAGATTTTAAAAATATTCCCTTTTGATCCCTCAAAACATGACTGTCCCGACTGCATTTTCAGAAATTCCATTAAGCCCACAAGCCAAAAATATGATATTCAAGCATTTTTTCCAAATTGGTGATAAAAATGAATATGAGTGTTTGTAGAATTGTTATTTACATTATAATTTGTATACATACACAAATGGATTAAAACATTTTATCACTAATGTTGATTTTCACAACGTGTTGCAACAAAAACACTATTCTTACATTAAAAAAAAAAATGTGTTTATTTTATTTCCTTATTTATTTTATTTTCTACACTAACCTATTCTGATTTGAAAAGTGAATATGATTACGTATAGGAGTACTTCCAATGAAACCATTTTCGAAACAAGGCTTCAGGTATGCACATACCCAAATTTGAAAAATGCATATTAATGAATATTAGGGTATGAGAAGCCAACTTCCCTTGAAAAGATGGTGTCAAAAATTGTTGAAGTATGGAGTGATGCTGCAAACAAATGATGGAGTGAAACCAATCTTCAATATATCATTTGCTTTCTTGATTTCCCATATCCATCATATCATGAAGTTCTTGAGCTTTTAAAATGGCTTGTTGATGCAGAGTAGAAGAAACCTCATTTTTTTCCATAACTTCTACAATTTTTGAATTTGAAACATTCTGAATCTCATTGTAAGTTTTTTCAAATGGTGTATGTGAGATAGAATGGGTGGGAAGGGTGAGTAAATTTTGAAGTTCAACACTGTAAGCATGTTGTACTGGTTTACTATGGTGAAGGTGTGGAATGAGTTGAGCAGGAAATTGTGTACAGAATGGGCATTTTGATGATGTAGATGATTGGGTTGAATGGATGATTTTGATATGAAAGGAGGATGTTGTGGAAGAGCTGGTGAAGAATATGGAGAATGTGTTTGTGCTACAAGATGAGGGAGAGTAATCATGCAATCATAAGGTGAACCCTGCCAAACTTGTAGACAATATTGGTGGTGGTTATATTGAGATTGACATGGCTACCCTAACGCATTAGTATTCCATAATGGATTTTGCAAGTAAGAGAATGGAGAGGAAGTGTTTTGAACCATACCTGTAGGCCATGATTTCCATGGTTTTGACCTTGTTGCAGCTTCCTCATCTCTTTGATATGCTACTTCCATCCTAAATAAGGAAGAACAACTATCTATGAGATGCTCTTTTCGGTCATGAGGGCAAAACACTTCATCAAATTCTTGATTTTTTTGAACCTGTAAAGCATCCAATTTTGACCTTAGAGAGCTAATAAAATCAACTTTAAAATTTTCAAATAAAACATTGATTTCAGCTCTTATGTCTCTTGTTCTTGTAGCAGATTTGGAAAAGAAAGAACAAACATCTCTAGAATTCTTACCAGCCTTGGAGATTCCTGTTGAATACCTTATGCACAATTCACAAACATCATCATATGACAACTAAAAAACATCACCTTTTCCTATTATATTTAAGAGTTCTAAAAATTCATCTTTGATTCCTTTAAGTAGGAGTGTTTTTAAGATCTCTTTTTCCAAATACTTACGCTTTGATTTTTGAAGGTTGTATTGAAATCGATCTACATAGTCCTCCAAGCTTTCATCTTCCCCTTGTATCATATCAAAAATATCTTCATTATCCTTGTAATAGCCCTGGTAGTTCTTCAAGAATATGTTCTTCATGTCCTCCCATGTTTGGATGCAGTTCCCACCTAGGCTCATGAACCATCGGAGAGATACTCCTTTTAGAGTAAGAGGAAACACTTTCAACCTTTGATCATTAGTACAATAATCATATCCTCTACAAAGTATTTCGAACTCAAATAAGAATGTATCTAGATCTTCATTTTTCAAACCATGAAAATTTGGTAGAGAAGATGGGGGAATTATGTGCATTTGTGTCACTCCTCCTAGATCTTTGATAGGGAATTCAAAAGTAGAAATGTGAGCCATTTCTTACCATAATAGAAGATGGTCTTCATGTGTTTCTTCAAGCCTCCTTCTTCAAATGTTCCTGTCAATCGGTTAGTGAAATGGGTGGTGCTTACATCACCACTTGAGTGAAATCATGAGATTTGTTTTTGAAAATTTCTATCTTTTTTAGTCATTCACGCAGAAATTCAAACATTTATTTCTACCCTAAGTTCTTTAACAATTATGTTGGAAAGCGGGTGGGGGAGCAGGGCTTTTACATGCTCCGTACGCAAGTTCTTACCTTCCTTTTTAATACCCAATTATTTCCTAACAGGCACCCATCAGATGCACACAACTCTTTAGAAATGGCTACACTCTCCCCGGAAATGGCGCCAAAATGTTGAGCGATAAAAGGTGTCTTTTTAACTCCTAATTATCTTCACATTAATTGTCAACCCAGAGACGATTTTTTATTTCAAGAGTGTACTCAGTCTGAGGCGATCACTTGCTCAAGAGTAATGTTTTGTAGTATAGTGCTTAAAATGCAAAAGTAAATGAATGTTGGAAACAAAATCTAATCGGAACAACAAGAAATTGAAATGTTCTGTAACTAAATCATTTACTCAAACAATCATCAGTCAAGGACTCAATGATGATAACTCTCTCCCCTGTAAACTGATGCAAATGAAATTCAATCATAGGCAAGATCTTCAATCTGATAACTTAGACAACGGTAGTCAGTGTCCTTTACAGTTGTTGATCTTTCAATCCACACCAAAGCAAATAACTGGAAATGGCAATTCAATTGGAAATACTTACTAAAACACACTTGCTGCAATATCAATCAAAAGATGAAATCAAATCCTTGCATAAAAGAACAGCGACTAAGTCTATTGAAAAATTGAACAGCAAAGCTTAACTTTAGCGAAAATGAATTGAACAGCAAAGCTCATCTTACAGAAATGAAATATTAATGGAAAGGAACAATAATACTAAATTATTGAAGATGAACAACAACACTAAATGGAAATGAACCACAAAGCTAAATGAACAACAATACTAAATGGAAATGAACATCACTACGAAATTAATAGAAATGAGCAACAATACTAAATAAGAAGCAACCTGTAATGCACGGCAGAATCTGAAGTGAACAGCGAAGCTTTTTAACCAAAATGAACAGCATAACAATTTAAGTTGTAATGAATAATAATCTTGTTATGATGGAAGAAATGGCAATGCGATTCCATTGTAGAAGGTAATCATTAAACAAACCACACTTGCAGAAATCGGAAATATATAATACAAAGCAGTAGCTTAATCCACCAGAGGATGGGCCCTTAGCCACCAGCGAATGTTGTTGGGCTACTTCAGATAAGGCGAATGAATAGCAACCTCCAAATTATATATTAAGCATTGAACTTGAGTGACGTTACAATATGATCGCGTTCTCTTGGCACCACAAGTCTGTAAATCAGAATTACAATTTGAAATAATAGAGATCCATCCCATTTCCCCCTATCCTATCCTATCTCTAATCTAATGACCCATTTAATTCTCTCTCTAATCATCCATCATGAATCCCCATCATCCCCTTCTTTGATCTCTGTTCTCATTTAAATACACAGAGAGCGGAAAGAAGTTACAACAGATATGATTACAATATGATTTCTATTACAAAATTGGATTGTTCTCAACAAATTGATAAGCAAGATCATATCTGAAATATCCTTCCATCAATCATTCAACAGGAACAGGTCGAATTTGGCATTGCAACTGGGATAATTTGGAAGACAGCCACAACAGAGAATTTGAGAAAAATGTCTTCAGAGAACCTTTTGTTTCTCGTAGTACGGGCCAAATTTAGGAAAACCGCTCATTCCAGAACTAATTTGGTCCGTTCCTGAATAAAAACCATGTTTCGGATTTTCTAGATTCTTCTCCATTTGCCCAAACTATTCAAAACAAAATTGTCACTTCTTATTCCAACGAATTTCTGAGTTGGCACATTTAATGATCAAATCTTCAATCTGGAAAATATCTTTGGAGGCTAAAATGGTGAACAAATTTATTAATAAACCATCATTGGTAAAAACATGCATAATAATCAATTTATTAAAAATAAAGGAGAAGAAATAATATTTATCCATAAGAGCATAAATAATTATAAAATAGAATTATATGATAAATTATGATAAATGATGTGATGAAGAATGGTAGAAATTGGTGGAATAAGCGTTCAAAAGTGATAATAATAATGACATATTAACAGCCCAACAATGACAACAACCACCACATCACTGTACAGTTGATCACATGTGAATACTAACGTGTCTAAATAATGCATAATCAAACATATGCTCATGACTACACACTCCACAACAACACCATCAACTTCCCATAGCGACATCACTACAACCATGACCCACATCATATAAATGCAACAAGCACCTTTTCTTACAAGAAAAGTAACACATATGCAACCGACATGAATGCATGACAAACACACAGCCCATCCAGTCTGAGGGGTGAACCATGCTTTGTTACCACTCTATAACACCCTCCTCCCACATCTACTCAAGTAACCGACAAACTGGGGTAAACATGTGACGAGAAGATGATTCAACCTCCTAAGTCACTTTAAGGAAGTGGAACCGGTGAAAACACACCATACAGACCTTCCACATTAACAAAAAGAGTCTCAGGAACCATCCCAACCTCTAAGGTAACTAGCCTTAAGTCCCACTAAGTTTTTAGAGCATTAGACTCTTGGATTCTCCCTTGATATGGGCATGCATGCATATAGAAGGCTCTGGATACTCTCACAGCATGGTATGCCAGTGTCCAGGGACTTTTCTGCCCAGTGTTGTGCCTGTGTCCCTGGGATTCGAACCACTTTTTCAGGCCCAGATCCCAGGTCACTACCTAGAAATAAAGGACACCTTCAGTACATAAAGATAACAATGGAATAATGATACAAATGCAATTACTTGAACAAGTCATTGACTGGACCCCTACTAGCCATGCCATGCATTTCGTCAAACATGTCACAAATATGTAATCTACAAGTTTAAACAACATATCTAAGCATAGGGGTCTCATACTCGTTTGAGAATCACTAAGAAGCATTGATGCTTCAACACATTAGTTGCAATTTCATCTATTAGACCATAGATACATTGTTCATTCATTTAAATTGGAAACATGATGAGATCCATACATAGTCAATGTCATAATACATGTTCATAACTAGCATAATAGCAACAGAAATACCAAGGAAACAACATCCATATAATCCACATATAAACCAATATAATACTCATGAATTAATAAGGAGAAATAACCTCATATTAATGATGCAAAGGCCAACTAATTGTGGGACTTCCATGAACCACCTAAACGTAGACATGGCTAAGCCAAAACTCTCTTTATCCAGTCACCCACGTGCCATATTCCTAGCATGAATGTGGGATCTCATAAAACACATAAATCCAAAACCATCTAGGGCTTACAGAGGCCAACCAACCCAACCCATCAAATAGTGATTCCACCTCACAATCGGACATCACCAAAACCATCACCAAATTGTTCTCTACCCAAGCCTTCCAAGGCACCAGAGCATTTGTTCCAACCATGTCTTCTATGACTAGGAAATCAACCCATAGTTGTCATCAAGATTCTAATGCATTTGTCCAACCAGGGCTTCCAGGACTAGTAACTCAACCCACCAATGGATTCCAGAGTGTTTGTCCAACCAAGGCTTCCAGGATTAGTAACTCAACCCAAGCTGTTACAAGGCTTCCAGAGCATTTTTCCAACCAGGGCTTCCAAGAACTAGTAACTCAACCCAAGCTAAAGGAAACATGAGAACCAACCAGAAAAGCAAAGAACTAAACCCACAACACCATGGTTATCCAGGAAATGGCAAGGTTGGGAAAATCCACTTTCAATCCAAGTAATCCTCCATGTCAGTGATAGATCATGACCAATAAACCACATGTATATGCCATGCATGCTAAAACTAGCGAGGAAAACATACATGAAACTTGGTACTTGCAAGAAAAATACATTGTAGTTGCTAATCATAATGTCCTCTTGACCTTTCCTGCTCTTCCTTTGCCTTCTTTCTCCAAAACTCCAAGTATGCCACACTCCTGCAAGAGTGCTCCAAGAAACTCTAAGTGTCCAAGAGTATGAGAGAGAGAGAATGGAGAGTGCTCCAAAACTAAACTAAAAAAAGTCTGTGAACTGATCCTCAAAATCATTTTTATTAATGAGACCTCTATTTTCTTTATTTTCCTTAATTTTCCTCATCACATGCAACCTGTGACCTTTCACCTCCCTTTCTCCTAATTTCCATTATTTTCATAAATAATTGTGTCAAAATGCCACTTTGCCTTTCCAAAGCCTTTGTCGTTGCCTTTGCCAATTTCACTAGCCATTAATAAATCACCAATGATCCCCATCACTACACTTTTTCCCAACATTAAGCTTGGAATAAGTGTCCCAACAACCATGGTTATTATTTTTGCCTTTATTGACTTTTATTAAATGGAATTTTCACCAGGGTTGTTACATAAGCAAAATAATGTGGCGTAGTGCATGTTGGCATATAAGTGATATGGATTCAACATCTCACGCGTGAATTTAGTTTTCTAGTCAAGGAATTGATTGTAATATATTGTGATAATGAAAGTGTGCTACAAATTGCAAATAATCCTATTACACATAGCAAGATTAATCATGTGTAACTTCATGCTCATTACTTGAGACAATTAGTATAAGATAATGTTGTGAATCTTTTTTATGGAAGGATATATGATTAGTTGGTTAATATATTTACAAAGCCTCTATTAGAAGCTAAATTTGTGAAACTTTGGGCTTTAGGAAGTTGCAATTATGGACTGCGGGGGGAAGGGGGGGGGGGAATAATCATGAGACAAAGGACACAAAATGTAGGCAATCATCTAGGGCCAAAACCTCTCCAACTTGAGAGGAAAACCCAAACGAATTCTTCTTCTTATAGAATCTCCAATTGATGGATTCCAAGACCAAGACCCTTGACCTAACAACCTCTCCAAGACCAAGTAAAACCTTGCTATCAGTCACAACAATTTATTCTTGATGCTACTACAATTTATTCCTTCTTCTTTAGCCCTCAGTCCTGCAACCCTTGCCTAAAATATTCATCCTCTCTTCCTACAACTCTCGGCCTCTTGAAGTTGAATGTAATTTCACACGTGTGATAGAATTAGGGCAGCTTTAGCAATATTCCTTCTTCGCTTGGCTTGTACTAGACTATTTGTGACTTTGTCCTGCAAGATAAACTATTTCCTTGTTATGTTTTATCCTCCTTGAGATGATTGTTCCTTGGATTTGTTGCAATAAGACAAACCCTAGCCTCCTCACACATGTGAACAAAATTAGCCCAAAACAGTTCAAAATTGCTTCGCTCTTCCTTCTTCTTTGTCTTCTACTTCTTCGCTTGATGTGAGACCTGTTCTATTGTCCTTGTGCTTGAATTCCTTATGTGATGGCATTGTGTGTCTAGAATGAAGTTGAGTGCTCCTTTGTATAGTGATCTTCCCATGTAAATAAGCCGACTTGACTGGATCCTAGGCCGACATGTCATCTTGGTGTAGGTTGATTGCTCTATTTTAATGTTGACTTGCTATAATAGCTTGGGCTTGGTCTTGAAGGATCTTTTGACTCTTACAATGACTCAAATACATATGTAACATGTCCAAGAAGGGTATTTCATACATGACATTGACTCAGTTGAGTTTATGACTTAATGACCAAACCTAATAGCTCACAATTGGAGCTTCATTTATAAAATAAAATCTCTTAAGCATGAAAACCATGTCTCAAGCATAAAATAATTTTATTTTTCTTCTCTACATTAATTACATAAAATCATTATTACACATGTCATTATGAAGACTGAACCTAGTTACATATTTCAACACTCCCTCTTAACTATGGAGGTATTCATAATCCATACAAGGTACTTGGACATTCTCAATTGGAAGAATTCTCATAAGAAGAGTCAGATTGGTGACCCATCTGTATAGCATCATATCAACCATCATTGTCACATAGCAAGACCTTGACTAACAACTCTATCTCTCCACAAGATCATAGCACAATGTTGGTGAGACTAATGATTTATAGACATCACCATCATTGTCTCTTTTAGAATATACCCCACCTGGGTTCTCTCAGAGTATGTTCCACCAAGACTTCTTATCTTGGATTCCCAGTACTCAAATAATATTGGTCCTTTACGACTACTCTTATCTTTGATTCCCTACGACATACTCAAAGAGTATCGAATGTCATATGCGTACCCAATCCTCCATTCTATATTCCCAGGTGAAGACAAGAATGATGTGTCTATCTCTCCTCATTCCCTTCACTAAGACTTGTGGTTGTTAGTTCTAGTGTAGTGCATGACACATGAAGTAGAGAACCATATTTGTCACTCCCTCTTAACCAAGGATGATCAACCCATTCCATAAAAGGAATGTACCCAAGCTCCCTCTTAATCAGGGACTTGTCCAAGCTCCCTCTTAACAGCAACTCTTTAGGTGGAGATCATGGGAAAACTAGCTACTTGAAGAGCTCCTCCTTTTGATGTCATGAACTTCTTTTTCTTTATTCATGAGTCTTCATCTTTTTGGGACTTCTTTGTAAGGCACAAACCATCCATCACTTTTATCCATGAATCATGTCAGTCATGTTATCTTTCTTTTCACCGGAAAGTGATCAACTAGTTCATATCTAACCTTTTCTTTATGCCTTGCTACCTTCTTCATGTCATGTTTCTCTTAGGATATTTCATATTTTCACATGAACATAATTTGTATATGACATCTATGTTGGTTGTGTGTTATATTCTTTCCATGACTACTTTCACATGCAGGGGGTGTTAGCCCCCCCTGTTCGTTGTGTCGGGCACAGCAGGGGGGTCACAGGGGGGTGCAGGCCCCCTTGTCGGGGGCTTCAGGGGGGGTGGTAGCCCCCTAAACGGGGTCCATGGCAGCACCCTAGGAATTTTTTTTTGGACCCTATATTAGGTGCGCAGACCTACCTATGGTTTTGTGCATGGGTTTTGCACATGGTTTTGGGCATGATGGTTTTCTGCCCATGGTATTTTGTATACTCGATCAAGGGAATTACGATTATGTTCCAATCCAGGGTTAATCGATTGGGGTTTATGAATGCTTTGGCATTTATATATATGTATTGTAACATTGAAAGGAATATAATGAAAAATCTATCTAGTAGTCCCGGTTTTGGGATCCAAGTGAAAATCTCTATTTATTTTTTTGTGTTTCTTGCCATTGTATATTTTCTATTTTTAAGAATTTGTTTGCAGGTAATTTTTGTACATGGTTAAATGGCTTCAATGGGATGCCTTTGCTGCAGAGGGGTTTTGCTCGAGTATCACATGCTCAAAATTATGCTCAAAAATCAATGTTGTCAAAATGGTGGAACCTAAATGACCACATAGTGCTCATCACCCTGAATCCAGTGCAACTTGGTTTGAGAGAAACAAACACCTTATAGCTTCAAAAACACGTTCTATTCACAATGGCAAACAAGTAAATTTTTGGGAAAAAAAGGGGACATCCCAGTCAATAGTCTGTACTGCTAGTTAGATAGCCCAGTTGGCACTGACTGTGTAGTTGAGGTGGCACCGTAATCTCATCAACGAATGGTTGAGTTCCATGTGGCACATTCGTACAACCATGAATTGGTAGGATGTTATTGGTTGAAGGCTATACAAGTGGACCAATGAGAGGGTGACACATGGAAATCCTGTTACAAATCCATTTGGGCACATCAATCCCATCATCTAGATCAATGTTTTAGGGTTCATCAAACCTTAATTTCAGTTGCTACATGCCCTAAACAAGTCACCCCTTTGAATGCCTCCTTCCCAGAGAGTTTCATTACTTGAAGACATCCAGAAATGGCCTCTAGAGGGACCAGCGTAGGTAGGCCCATGTAAGGGTGCACTGTAGAGTAGTTAAGTTCATGTCAGGGTGCTCTACAAAGCACTTAGGCTTCCTTTCACCTATGTTGGGCGAGTTTGAGCGAAATTCACATAGCTTTTGGGGAATATTATTATCTTTTGGAGTCATCTAGAATGTTCCCTCACTTATCAACTCTTATGAGCTCAAAAATGGATGAGGAATGAGTTAAGATGCATCCTATCCTCTCATCTCTTCCTCCATGGAACTAATTCTAAGTATGGAAGGCCATTCAATACCACCATTTATGACAAAACCTCCTTCATCTCCCTATAAATTGACCACTCATCTAAGTGATCAAAGGTTGGATTATGTTGAATTGTAAGGAGATAGTGTTGCTATGAGAATTGGCTTTGAAACAAGTATTGTAATGCTACAAGTTTGTCATGCTTTTGATGTGATGTGGATGGGATCCAAGCTGGAGGAATGACTTTGAATCAGACACAATGGTTGTAATTCTTTCTTCTATTCAATAAGGTATTTGAACCTTTCTCCCATATGTTTGTATTGCGTTATAATGCTTATATGTGTGAAATGCATCTGATTCCATTCACTTGTATTCAATAAATCTTTTGCTTTGATTGATTCTTTGTTTTCTATTTGTGTTTACAGGTACTTCTCAAGCATATTAAGTATGGGAAGGAGCGACAAGATTGATACAAAGGAGACGAGAGCAAAGCGGAACTACAAGTAGGTCTTCTCATCTTATCTATTGCTTATAGGAAAAGACTAAAATACTTTAAACTGTTGTTCTAGATATGGCTGCTTATCTAGGGAATTAGTATTTATCCGTAGATACCAAATTCTCCAAAACAAAACCCAGAGGCCACCACGTACCCTCTCAAAGGTCGAACGAAATTTTATGTGGAGAGGTTGGGGTCAAACCCATGACCATACCCACAACAACACCAAGCTTTACCACCACGCCCAAAGATTGTTTCTTAACTAACATATCGCAGGCAAGTCGACGATTAAAGAATCAGCCCCAGAGCATAGCTAGGGTGCGATGCGATAATCGCAATCGCACATCGCAACAGGAAAAGGTTACAAAATCGGCCTTGATAGGATCAGGTTGCAATTGTGATATCACAAAGTGAAAATTCATGTTATATGTTTACCTTGGCTCCACTGATTGTGATATATTCTAGATGCGATACAAATTATACTACAGTTAATAGTTCCATCGGGTCCGTTGCTTATCGCAATCGCACATTGCCCACTACCACGTCCACAAACCATAAGACCTGCCGATTCTCGCTGATTGTGATTTGTGATGGAGCTGTTGGTGCTGATAGTTTGTAGCCGCCACGCGACAGAATTTTCACCCAGTTAGCACATTGTTGGAGCGAAATTCTAGGATCATGCTGGAAATGGTGCAATTTGTGGAGCAAATATTGGGAAAACTAGGAGAGTTCATAACTTCTTCATTTTTTTACCAAATTGGATGCAAAAAGAGGCTAGATGGCCATTTTTGGATATTTTGGACTTATTGGAGAAGGTTTCGAAAGAATTTGAGCATTGTAAACACATCATTTTACACTTTTGAGTATAATAGAGAGGCCCAAGCCATTAGAAGCTAGACCAAGGAGACGTAGCCCAGGAGGGGTGAACTCCTTTCATGTTCCTATTGTAATGTGTTTTTGATGATGTTTTGTACATGTTTATGTTGTTGTTCAATCTCATATTTATGTTAAATTGTTCATAAAATTAACATAAAAACTCATCATTTCACTTGCAAAAATTCATGAATCCTTAAGCACAATGAAATCATTTTATTTCTAATCTGAGGAGGATATTAGCACAACAATCTAATATTCTAAATTAGATCATTTTGGTATCAGAGCTCTAGGTTTGCTTTGTGAAAGAATGAATTAATTGTTTGCAATTTTATGTCATGCTTAAAAGGTTAAAACTCAAAAGAGAAGGGAAGCTAGTTGGAAGCCCTTAAGTTGGGTCAAGGGGAAGGAAAGTAAGGTTGCCACAATCTCCAACACCAATTCAGCCTTGAGTTGTAGTTGAAACTCCAAAGAACATGTTTCATGATGGAGAACCTACAAACATGACAGAAGATGAGAAGACCTTCAGAAAGGCTTTCTTTGATATGACAAACATGGTAAAGGTCCTCCATGAAGAGAGGAATACCAGGTTGCAAGGGGAAAGTTCCAAACATCTCAAAGGAGAAGGCTCTTTAGGAGGAGGTAATGGAAAAAGAGGTAATGGAAATGGAGATAAACCGCCACCCTCTCCACCATCTTCTTCTTCACAAGCATCTTCACCCTCTTCCACTAACACAACCCTCACTCATACTCATCATCATACTTCAAAGGAACTGGTAAATCACCTTTTTTAAAACCTGATGTTAAATTTGAGATGCCCATGTATAATGGTGAAGTGATTGTAGATAATATTGATAATTGGATTTGTTAGTTGGAAGTCTATTGTAGGATTCAAAACCTTCAAGAGGATGACATAAATATTTAGTTAGCTTCCTTGAGAATGGAGGGCACAACACTAGTATGGTGGGAATCAAAGACCTAAGAGAAGATTAAAAAATATGGTAAGATCTCAATTTCTTGGAATGATTTAATTGCGGCAATAAAAAGACAATTCTACCCTCTAGCTTATATGTAGAAATCCATCATGAATTGGATGAACTTTAGACATCTTAAACGTCAAAATGTACAATATTACATCCAAGGATTCAAAAAAATGTCTTTGATGTTAGGTGTAGATTTGCAATCACAAGACACATTACTGAAGTACGTAGGGGACTTACAAAGTTATCTTAGCAATACTATATTAATGTTTAATCCCAATAATATAGATGATGTGTGTGTGCAAGCCACTCATCTTGAGGCAAGAGGGAAAAACATTCAAAAAGAAGGTAGTAAAAAACCATGTAAGAGTAAAGGAAAGGAAAAGGCTTTCAAAGGGAAGGCAAAGAAAAATGCATTTATCAAAAAAGAAGGAGAGAAAGTAACATGCAAACATTGTTCCAAAGAGGGTCACAATGAAGCTCATTGTTGGAAACTTCATCCCAAAATGAGACCAAAGAGAAACAACAAAAAGGGAAAGCAAAAGACAATTGCAACCACTCAACAGAATTTGGGATCTGATTTAGGTGATGAAACTAAAATCACAGCCATGGGGTTAAAAGGAAAACAATCCATTGCTAGCACTAATTCTTCAAACTCACAAAATGAAACTCCAAATGAAAAGAGAAGAATAGAACTTTTTCCACATAAGGGTGATCTCAAAACACAACAAGATTGATATGATTTTCAATAATGGCTCTCAAGCCAATCTTATCTCTAAAGACATTGTCAAAAGTTTAAACTTGGAAACCGTTCCACATCATAAACCATATCCACTTGAATGGTTGTGTGACAATGCACAATTGTAAGTTACTAGAAAGTGTAAATTGAAATTCGTCATTACTACAAATTTCATAGATGAAGTGGAGATAGATGTTGTGACATTAGATATCTATGGCATAGTTTTGGGCAACCCATACCTTTATGACAAAAAAGCTATTTTCCATAAACATGGAAACAAATATCATTTATTCAAAGATGGAGTAGAATATATTTTGAGAGCTCTTAACAAGAAAATAAATCTTTCACTTGTTAATGCAGTGTAGATGAAAAGACTAGTGAATTCGAGTAAGAATTGTGTGCTTCTAATGATCAAACCCAAGAATGATGTTGATAATGAAGCTTTTAAAGGTTGTGATTCAAATTTGAAATCTGAATTGGTTGACGTAGTTAACCAATATGATGAGATATTTCAGGAACCAAAGGGATTACCTCCCAAGAGAGGAATCCAACATGAGATATAGTTACAGCAAGATTGTCCTCTTCCTAACATTGGCATGTACAGGATGTCAGTGATGGAAAGCGCAGAAATTAAGAAGAAAATTCAAGAGTTGTTGAATAAAGGGATCATCAGACCATATTCCTCACCATGTGGTTCACCTATCATCTTGGTGCCAAAGAAGGATGGAACATGGCGCATGTGTGTGGACTTTCGTGCATTGAAAAAAAATACAGTAAAGAACCGTTACCCACTGCCTAGAATAGATGGTTTACTTCATCAATTGAAAGATGCAAATTATTTTACTAAGTTGGACTTAAGAAGTGGCTACCATCAAATTAGAATAGTTGAAGGAGACATTTGTAAGAAATAATTCAAAACAAAACAATGTTTGTTTGAATGGCTAGTTATGCCGTTTAGTTTATGTAATGCTCCCGCTACATTCATGCGTGTGATGAATGATGTGTTGAGGCCATTTCTTGACAAGTTTGTCATAGTCTACTTAGATGACATCTTAATTTTTAGTAAATCTCATGATGAACATGTCATGCATGTTATCGGGAAATCTAATGTCCACTCGGAGCTGCTAGTCCCACTAAGGCTGGTAGCTATCTTAGGAACAAACAAACTAAAACTACTTTCACTTTCTTTTATGAGAAGTAGATAAGAGGGGAACAAAGGACACCAACCTCAGTCTTGCGCTTGGTTCCTTGCTTGGTTCCTCTCCCTTTTGACATATCCTTGCCACTCCTCTTTCGTCTACCCAGCTTCAAAGAGCAACTATGGAATCAAAGCAGCATAATACTATCGAAGAACAGAGATCTACAATCATAAGCAATACAGGACTAGATATGTATTGACCACACAAATGCATATATCATCAAACATACCAGAATGTGGAGGAAAACTTGAATAGCTTTATTAATATCAAGAATAGCAAAGAGGATTACAACCAATTGTTCTGACCCAACGTCATCCTCTCAGCATGAAAGCCCTTCTTCACCTCATGAAAAGCTTAGATCACCCAACACTATGATTTTGCACCAGGAAACCAACAGCACTTCCTTACAAGATACAAGATTCCAACCTCTGGATCTCTGTGATGAGGGATCCATATATAGATGATTGCAGGGGGGTGAGTCAGCTTCTGGTATTTTGATTAGTGTCCTCTCTCTGATAGTTCTTGATTCCACTTGGAGATTGATGATCTCTTACTCATCCCTGGGCGAATTCAGAGAGACAAGTGTCATAGGAGAAGTTTCTGGAAGATTCCATGACGATCCACCTTGCAAACTATCTCTACCATTTGTCTACTCTCGCCCATCGCACCCTACAGAAGGGATTTCCAGTATGCATCGCACCCTTTACACTGAGCAGGTGAGATGAATCACACCCTCCGCACTGGGCAATCTGTATGGTCCAGTTTTGACTAGTTCTAAGCAGTTTTCTATGGAGAACTTCTGGGAGATGATGTAATCAGCTAACCTTGTTTCTTTAGGGCATGAAGCAACACTTTTAGGGACTTAGGAGCCCTTGGTTTATGGACATGTATGATTGGGGTTGCAATGCCCAAAAATGTCTATAACAATGCATGTAAGAAAAGTACTTGATGTCTTGAAAAAAAATCAGTTGTATCTTAAGATGTCAAAGTTTGAGTTTGGACAAACTTCTTTAGTTTACTTGGGTCATATTGTTGGAGGAGGTGAGTTGAAAATAGATTTCTCCAAGGTTGATGTCATTATGAATTGGCCAAGGCCCAAGAAAGTTACTGAGGTAAGAAGATTTTTGGGAGCAGCCCAATATTGCAGGAAATTCATTGCTAATTTTTCTCTTATAGCCCCTCCTTTGCATGCGTTGACAAGTGTGAAAAAAGATTTTTCAGTGGGGAGGAAAACAGCAAAAGGCCTATGATGCATTGAAGGAAAAGATCAGTACATCTCCAGTACTTGCACTTCCAGACTTGAGACAGTCATTTGAGATTCAGAATGATGCTAGTGACTACGCCATGGGTCCAGTCCTGATGCAACATTGTAAGCCTATTTGTTTTCATTCAGAAACTTTTAATGGTGCAATGATTAACTATCCTACATATGAAAAGAATTGTATGCATTGGTGTAAAGTATGAAAAAATGGAAACACTACCTAATGGGTAAGGAAACAACCATTCGCACTAATCATCAACCATTGCAATACTTGCAATCACAATCAAAGTTGTAGCAATCAAGGCACTTCCGTTGGATGGGTTTTCTTCGACAATTCCACTTGGTAATCAGGTATGAGAAAGGTATCTACAATAAAGTTGTTGATATGCTTTCTAGGCCTATTGTTAGTGCAGCTACTTTACTCAAGCATAAATTTTGTTTTACATGAAAGGTATATTGAGAAATACGCATTAGATAATGACTTTCAAAATGCTTGCGCAAGCTTGAGTCAAGGTAACCAAGTGGAGGAATTGGATTATCATTTGCATGATAACTTGTTGTACCATCTTGGAAAGCTTTGTATTCCATAAGGAGATAGAGATAACATCATAAGAGAGGCACATACTTCTCTTATTTTTGGTTATTTCGGTGTAAGTAAGACAGTGGCACATCTACAAAGGTATTGTTATTGGTCTCATATGCTTGAAAGTGTGTCTCGTTTTATTGAAGGATGTTCATTATATGCAATCAGTAAGCCTAGCAATAGAAATTAAGGATTGTACACACCACTTCTGATTCCTTCACGACTGTGGGAGAGTGTTTCTATGGATTTTGTAGGAGGTCTTCCATTGCCAAAAAGAGGTCATGATTATTTGTATGTAGTTGTGGATAGGTTCAAAAAAATGAGTATTTTGATGCCATGTAAAAATCAAGTTACAGCTGAAAAAATTGCTCAGTTATTGTTTCAGAATGTTTGGGTGCATTTTGGATTGCCCACATCCATTTTTAGTGATCGAGATTCTTGCTTTGTTGGGAATTTTTTGTCAAGCTTGTGGGGATTCATGGACACCAAATGGAAAAAGAGTATAACTTTTCATCCACAAACAGATGGTCAAACAAAAGTGGTGAACGGAACATTGATACATCTTCTTCGTGGGTATTGTAGTAAGAATCCTAAGTTGTGGGATGAACAATTGCACTATATTCAACATGCTTACAACCTAGCCAGGCACTCTTCAACTCAAACTTCGTTATTTGAAGCGTGCTTGGGATACTTGCCTAAATCTCCTTTGGATTTTATTTTTGGAGAAGATGTTTCTATTGAAGGTCATAATGACATAGAAAAAGCAAGAAAGTTCATTGAACAAATCCAATTAGTACACCAAAAGGTTCAAGAACAGCTTGAGAAAAGCCAAGGAAAATACAAAGAAAGGCATGACAAGCATTGTTAAGATCACAAGTTCCAAGTTGGTGATGTATTTTGGCTTCACATTAACAAAAGGAGGCTCCAAGGAGAAGGTAAAAAGCTAAAACCAATTAGACATGGTCCATTCAGAATTTTGGAAAAGATTGGTAACAATGCCTTTAGGTTGGATTTGGCTTTATATATGCAAATTTATGTTGTTGTTAATGTTGAGGATTTAAGGTTGTATGAGCCTCCTTTGATTGAATATCAAGGAGAGAATATTCAAATTCCATCTATTGAATACTTTTCTCCAGAATTCCTTGATGAGCTTCAATAAGACACTATACTTGACAAAAGAACAAGAACATCAAAAAGGGGAAGTATCGATTATCTTCGAGTGGGGCTCAAGGGTACAAACCATTTAAAAGCCAAATGGATAGAGGTTGGAAAGGTGAGGGAATTGTACCCTCACTTGCTGGACAATTGAAAGTGATATTTTGGGGTCCAAAAGACTTCCAGTGGGGAGGAGTTATCAGGTGCTCAAAATTATGCTCAAAAATAAAAGTTATTAGAATGGTGTGGAACCTGAATGAGCACGTTGTTCTCGTCATCCTGAATCCAAAACAACTTTTTTTGGATGAAACGGACGTCATATAGCTTCAAAAATGCGTTTTGTTTACTTTGGTAAAGATGAAAAAATTTTGGAAAAAAAAGGGACAACCCAGTCAGCAATCTGTACTACTGACTAGGCTTCCCAATTGGCGCTAATTGTGTAGTTGAGGTGGCACCATAATCTCATCAGTGAATGGTTGAGTTCCATGTGGCATATTCGTATAGGCTTGAGTTGGTAGGATGCTATTGGTTGAAGGCTATACAGGTGGACCAATGAGAGGGTGACACATGGCAAACCCGGAGGCTGCCATGTGCCCTCTCAAAGGTCGAATAAAATTTTATGTGGGGAGGCCGAGGTCGAACCCGCAACCTCACCCACAACAACACCAAGCTTTACCGCCATGCTTGTAGATTGTTCTTAACTAAAATATTGCAAGTGGGTCAGTGATTAAAGAATCGACCCCAGGGAAAAGCCAGGGTGCGATGTGATAATCGCAATCGCACATTGCAACAGGGAAAGGTTACAGAATCAACCTTGACAAGATCAGGTTGCGATTGCGATATTGCAATCGCATATCGCAAAGGGAAAAGTCTCGTTATAAGTTTACCCTGGCTCTGCTAATTGTGTTATATTTCATATGTGATATAGATTATACTGCAGCTGATAGTTATGTCGGGTCCGCCACTTATCACAATCGCACATCACCTAAGACCACATTCACAAACCATAAGACTCACCAATTCTTGCTGATTGCGATTTGCAATGGATTTGTCGGTGCCGATAGTTTATGGCCACCGTGCGATGAAATTTTTACCCAGTTAGCACATTTTTGCAGCGAAATTGTGGGATCATGCTGGAAATGGTGCAATTTGTGGAGCGAATATTAGGAAAACTAGGAGAGGTCGTAACTTCTTCAGTTTTTGACCAAATTAGATGAAAAAAGAGGCTCAATGGCCATTTTTGGATATTCTGGACTCCTTGGAGAAGGTTTCAGAAGCATTTGAGCATTGTATGTTGAGATTTGCAACAAGAAATGCTAAAAATAGCACTACTAGAAATAGTCGGGCCATAAATAGCAATTCAGCCATTGGAGATCTTAGCAACAATGGGTAAAAAGTGAAAGTGCTAAAAATAGCTTTTCTAAAAATGGCATTTTGGGATCCCTTCTTATTTTAGTCAGTCCCTTGACTAAACATAGGAAGTAAAATTTGAATTTGATATTAATAGTAAATTGTAAATTAATTAAGTAATTAATTCATCTTGAGTTAATTAGTTAAGGAAAATCAAACTTGAAGTCTATGTGAGGACATGCAACAGTTTCTCCTTTGATTAAGGGATTTATCCATCAGTTAAAGAGATAAGGATGAGGTGTAATTAGTTAACTCAGTTAACTGAGTCAAGTCCAGTTAGATTAATTTAACAGTTTGTTAAATTAATGAAAGTTCAGTTAGTTAATGCTCGCATGCATGTAACCATTGTATTTCAGATAGTTGAGTATTCACTCATGGATAACTCATGCATGTCAACTCAGTGAGAGACCCAGTTGAGATCAGATGGAGGGACAGTGTACTATCATTTGCTAGGATATTCCTTGGTGAATATTCCTTGCATGCAAAAGGAATATTATTCCTTGAGGATTGCGTAGTTGGACTTGAGGTTACAGTGAGTGTGATGAGGCCAATTCACACATGTGATATCATTGGACCCCAATCAAAAATGCGGAAGGAAATAGGAGGCTTGGAGGGATTGAGGAAGACATATACTATGTCTATTCAGTCTGTGAGTTGTATTGTTTGATTGCAAAGAGAGCAAGATAGCTTGAGAGATGATTCTTTTTGTAACTTGAACAAGATTTCCACTTATATGATAATACAAAATTGGGGTTTTAGGTTGGTGCATTCCCCAGTGATATATCTTTTGTGTTATGGTTGATTACTTCTCATTCTCAGTTATATCTGTTCATGCTTTATGTTACTCATGTTCGATTAAGCTTCCGCTAAATTGTTTGTAGAAGTAGATCAAGTGTTTTGCTTTAATACATTACATTACCAAGTGATCTACAATGGGAAATTCTACATGGTATCAGAGTAAAGGTGATCAAGGAAGAACAGTATACAAGTAGGAGAAGTAAAAAGTTTGGTTTGTAAATATTGAATTGAGTTCTTATCACATCTATTTCACCGATGATGTTCAGTGGTTTAAGATTCGAATATGCCCTTGATGGCAGTTTGAATGATATAGCCTGGAAGGATCACATGGAGTTAGTATTAGAAGATAGCAGCCTAAAGAACTTCATTGATCAAGAAGTCCAGAAACCGACTGATGCTACTCAACTGGCAGAATGGAAAAAGTGTGTGGCTAGAGCAAGCAGAATCATCCTAGAGGGAGTTCGGGATCACAATGTCTCGAGCCTCCATGGGAAGGAGACTCCGTTTTCAATGTGGAAAACATTGAAATATATTTATTAGAATAGCAGCGAGCAGAGGAATTTGGCGTTGAAAGATAAACTTCGAAAGACCAAGTGCGAAAAAGGGCGACACAATCTCTACGTTCCTGAACAAGCTCACCACCTGCAGGGATGAGCTTGCAAGCGTAGGGGTCACGACAGTTGATTACGACATGGTGAGTATTGCACTCCTCGGTCTTCCTAAGAGCTGGCATAGCTACCAAGACTCGGTTAATGGAAGAGAGAAATTGCCAGATTGGGAACGAATTTGGTCGGATTGATGCAGGAGGAGATAAGGCAAAGCACCAGGGATGGATCTTCATCAAAACAAGATGATGAAGAAAATCTATCTTTAGGGAGTAAAGCTAAGAAAGGGAAAGGGAAGGTGTCCCAATCCAAATCTTCTCATGGTGGGAAGAAGGTTGACAAGTCGAAGGTGCAATGCTTTCACTATCATGAATTGGGCCATTATGCTATGAATTGTCCACAAAAGAAATCCAAGAAGGGTTACTCAAAGGGATCTGATGGTGACGTACTAGCTTCACAGTTTGAGCTGGATTTCTCGCTTATCGCATGCATGGTCTCATACATGGTGGGATGTTTTTGATACCTGGACAGTGGAGCTTCTTTCCACATGTCAGGTGACAAGAATCTTTTCAGTACATTGGAGGAGAAGGATCTCCAGGTGCTGATCGAGATGGGTGATGATAGAAAGTATTGTATCTCAGGTGAAGGTACAATTGTGTTTCAGAGGGAGAATGGTGCTTCTCTCACCCTATCTTTTGTTAAGTATGTACCAGGTTTGAAAAAGAATCTTGTGTTTGTTACTATGCTAGAAGATAAAGGCTATGATGTAGTTTTTAGTAAAGGAAAAGTTTTCCTGAGGCATATCGGCACCGGACAGACCAAGCGAATAGGGCTTCGAGTAAAGAATCTCTACAAGCTGGAGGTAGATGACTGTGCTGCACTGAGTTCCAAAGCAGAGATGGTGCAAAGCCAAGATGTTGGTGAGTTGTGGCATAGAAGACTGGGCCACTTGCATCACGGGGCCTTGAAGATCATGCAGCAAATTTCTACTAGCTTACCTAAGGGAAAACTAGAGAAAATAGATACATGCAAAGGATGCACCCTGGGTAAGTATGCGAAATCTTATTTTCCGGATCGAGATAATAGAGTTGGAGAAATCCTGGAACAAGTTCACTCAGATGTATGTGGACCATTCTCTACAGCCTCCACCGCTAAGCAAAGATACTATGTTATTTTTATTGATGATTTTTCTCATAGATGTTGGATCTACTTTATGCAAAAGAAGGATCAGACCTTCTTGAGGTTTTGTGAGTTTAAAGCCTTGCCAGAGAAAGAATTTGGAAAGAAAGTAAAAGCCTTACATAGAGACAATGGTGGAGAGTATGTTTCCCAATAGTTTAAAGACTTCTGTGTTGTAGAAGGAATTAAGCGAGAACAAACAGCACCTCATAACCCACAACAGAATGGTGTGGCTGAAAGGAAGAACAAATCTATTGTGGGAGCAGCTCGAGCGATGTTGCATGACCAAGTCCTACCACTTCATCTGTGGGTTGAGGCATGCAATACAACAATGTACCTTCAAAATAGAAGTCCTCATCGTATCTTGGGGATGAAGACACCTATGGAGGCTTTTTCGGGGAAGCGAACAGATGTGAGTCACTTCCGCATCTTTGGGTCACCAGTTCTCTGTCATGTGACTAGAGATGCTAGGAAGAAGCTAGACCCAATAGCTGAGTTGGGGATACTTGTGGGGTACACAGATACACCCCACAACTATCGTGTGTTTCTACCTGCCAGTCAGAGGACCGTAGTGCGCAAGGATCTGAAGTTCGACGAGCAGAGAGCCATGTGAGTGTCACTTGAGAGGGAGCTCAAGTTACATGGTGATGACGAAATTTTAGTTCCAAAGGAGGAGGAGCCTCCTGATGATGTGGATTAGCCACATGTAGAGGATCTAGTAGCAAAGACCACCACTCCTGGATAGCCTTCCAGAGACGGTCAGAAATTCTTGCAGGAAGCTGATAGATTGATTCTAGATGCAAGAGAGAATGTGGGGTAGCCATCCTCTCAGCGCAGACAAAGGAGATCTCCGAAGAGATACACTGGCTACATGGCCCTGGTTGGGAAGTGTGTAGTGACCGAACCTTATTCTTTTTAGGAGGCAATGCAGCAACCAGTCTGGGTTGATGCAATGGTAGAAGAGTATGATTCTATCATACGAAACAGTTTGTGGGATGTTGTCCCTAGACCTAGGGACAAGTTAGTGGTTAGTTCCCGATGGCTTTACAAGGTAAAGCACGCAGCTGATGGCAGTGTTGAGAAACACAAGGCAAGGTTTGTTGCTCGAGGTTTCTCACAGGTGTAGGGGATCGACTACGATGAGACCTTTGCTCCTGTAGCAAGGTACTTATCTATCAGATGGATGCTAGCTCTATCAACTCAGATGGGTTGGAAGATCCATCAAATGGATGTGAAGACAGCATTCCTCAATGGGAAGATTGAGGAAGAGGTATACATTGAGCAGCCCGAAGGATTTGAGACCTTCGATCACGAGTGGCATGTTTGCCAACTCAAACGAGCACTATATGGGCTGAAGCAAGCACCCCATGCTTGGTATACCAGGATCGACAGCTATTTCAACGGGTTGGGATTCACCAAGAGTGAAGCAGATGCGAACCTTTACCACATCATGGTAGAAGGTCAGCCATTGATTATTGTACTTTATGTCGATGATCTGATTTTGACAGGTGATGATCAGCTTATCTTGCAAGGAGGACCTTGCAAGAGAGTTTGAGATGAAGGACATGGGACTCATGCACTACTTTCTAGGCATGGAAGTGTAGCAGAAAGATGGGGAAGTATTTATGTCTCAAGGCAAGTATGCCAATGAGATACTCAGGCGCTTTCAAATGGAGAAGTGAAAACACATGCAGACTCCTTTAATTGGGAATAGGAGGAAGGAGGATGCTACTTCAGGTGAGGTAGTAGTTGCTACTATTTATTGGCAGCTGGTGGGTTCACTTATGTATTTGGTGAACACATGACCCGACTTATGCTTTGCAATGAACCAGCTGAGTCAAGCTATGGTTCAGCCTACCAAGCTATTTTGGAAGGCAGCAAAGCATGTGCTGAGATATCTCAGAGGCACTACACAGTGTGGATTATGGTACAAATGGACAGAGGGAGTGAAGCTACAAGGCTTCACAGATGCAGATTGGGCAGGTAGTCCGTCAGACCAGAAGAGCACTTCTAGAGGAATCTTCAACCTTGGTTCAACTGCAGTTTCTTGGTATAGCAGGAAACAGAGATCAGTTGCACTTAGCTCAGCAGAGGCTGAATATATGGCTAACATTTAGGTAACATGTGAGGCCATTTGGATGCGGAAGATTCTAGTGGGATTGTTTGGACAGATGATGGATCCTACAGTGATATACTGTGATAATCAGAGTTGCATAAAACTCTCTGAGAATCCAGTGTTTCATGACAGGTCCAAGCATATACATATCTGTTACCATCATCGACGGGACTGTGTGGTCAGGAGGATCATGATGTTGCAGTATGTTTTGACCGAGCAGCAGGATGCAGATATTTTGACTAAGGCAATGTCAAAATACAAGTTTGAGTTCCACAGAGACAGGATCGGGGTTACTGATAATCCCTTTCTTGTTGAGAGGAAGTGTTGAGATTTGCAACAAGAAATGTTAAAAATAGAAAATGATAAAAATAGCACTGCTATAAATAGTCGGTCCATAAATAGCAGTTCAGCCATTGGAGATCTTAGCAACAATGGGTGAAAATTGAAAGTGCTAAAAATAGCTTTTCTAAAAATATCATTTCAGGATCCCTTCTTATTTTAGTCAGTCCCTGCACTAAACATAGGAAGTAAAATTTGAATTTGATATTAACAGCAATTTGTAAATTAATTAATTAATTCATCTTGAGTTAATT
This sequence comes from Pinus taeda, assembly GCA_000404065.3. Classification (NCBI taxonomy): domain Eukaryota; kingdom Viridiplantae; phylum Streptophyta; class Pinopsida; order Pinales; family Pinaceae; genus Pinus; species Pinus taeda. The sequence goes on from APFE030140046.1 coordinate 57,552, forward strand.
AGTTAACGAAAATCAAACTTGAAGTCAATGTGAGGACATGCAATAGTTTCTCCTTTGATTGAGGGATTTTTCCATCAGTTAAAGAGATAAGGATGAGTTGTAATTAGTTGGCTCAGTTAACTGAGTCAAGTCTAGTTAGATTAATTTAACAGTTTATTAAATTAATGAGAGTTCAGTTAGTTAATGCTTGCATGCATGTAGCTACTGTATTTCAGATAACTGAGTATTCACTCATGGATAACTCATGCATGTCAATTCAGTCAGAGACCCAGTTGAGATCAGATGGAGGGACAGTGTACTATCAGTTGCTAGGATATTCCTTGGTGAATATTCATTGCATACAGAAGGAATATTATTCCTTGAGGATTGTGCAGTGGGACCTGAGGTTACAATGAGTGTGATGAGGCCAATTCACATATGTGATATCATTGGACCCCAATCAAAACTGCACAAGCAAATAGGAGGCTTGGAGGGATTGAGGAAGACATATACTATGTCTATTCAAGTTGTGAGTTGTATTGTTTGATTGCAGAGAGAGCAGGATAGCTTGAGAGTTGATTCTTTTTGTAACTTGAACAAGATTTCCACTTGTATGATAATACAAAGTTGGGGTTTTAGGCTGGTGCTTTCCCCAGTGATATATCTTTTGTGTTATGGTTGATTACTTCTCATTCTCAGTTATATCTGTTCATGCTTGATGTTGCTCATGTTTGATTAAGCTTCCACTAAATTGTTTGTAGAAGTATATCAAGTGTTTTGCTTTAGTACATTGCATTACCAGGTGACCTACAGTGGGAAATTCTACATTGTAAACACATCGTTTTACACTTTTGAGCATAATAGAGAGGCCCAAGCCATTGGAAGCTGGACTAAGGAGATGTAACCTAGGAGGGGTGAACTCCTTTATCATGTTCTTATTGTAATGTGTTTTTGATGATGTTCTTTACATGTTTATATTGTTGTTCAGTCTCTTATTTATGTTAAATTGTTCATAAAATTAACATAAAAACTCATCATTTCACTTGAAAAAATTCATGAATCCTTAAGCACAATGAAAGCATTTTGTTTCTAATCTGAGGAGGATCTTAGCACAACAATCTAATATTCTAAATCAGATCATCGGGCTTGTGGTAGACCATGTTCAGTGGGAGATCTGTGGGATCGATGCTTGTGGTGAAAGAAGATGGTGAGCAGTGGAAAGATAGAGATCAATAAATTTAATGGTCAGAGTTTTGAGTTGTGGAAGCTCAACATGGAGGACCTGCTAGTGGATAAAGATCAGTGGATCACAATTGATCTAGGTACTAAAACAACAACAATGTCAGAAAAATATTGGGCATATTTGGATCAGATGGGAAAGAGCACAATACGGTTATGTATCTCAGATTTAGTATTGTTGAACGTATCAGGGGAAGTTATGACAAATGATTTGTGGGTCAAGTTAGTGACTTTGTACCAATCTAAGTCTTTGGTTAACAAATTGTTCCTACGGAAAAATGTGTATAACCCGAGGATGAAGGATGGAGACTCAGTGACAGAGCATATAAATTCCTTTAATATTATGCCAGTTGTTATCTGTTGATATAAAAATTTTAGATGAAGATAAGTGCATTAGTTTGTTTTGTTCTCTACCAGATTCGTGGGATAGTCTAGTTGTTGCAATAGGTAGCAATACAACTACCTTGAAGTTTGATGAAATACTCTCATCCTTGATGTCGGAGGAGATGAGACGGAAAAATATGGAGAGCCAAAATGGAGATGGCTTGTTTGTAAGAAGACATACCCGTAACAAAAATAAAAATAAGTCCTCGAGTGGGAGATCTAAATCTCTAGGAAAACCTGTAAAGGTATGTTGGAAATGCAGAAAGGAATGGCACTTCAAAAAGGACTATAGATCTAAATCTCCTGAGAAAGGAAATGGATCTAATGATGCTCCTTCTAATGAGGCAAAAACCACCTTAGATGAAGGTGTGGATGTGTACTTGGTTTCTTCTTCAAGTACACATGTAGATCATGAGGCATGGTTGATTGAATCAGGTGCATCCTTTCACTTCACTCTCCATAGGGAGTGGTTATGCGAGTATGAGAAATATGATGGTGGTGATATCTTCTTAGGGGATGACAAGAAGGCTAGAATCATCATACATGGAAAAGTCAAGTTGAAGTTATAAGGTGGAAGGATTAGAACACTTCTGGGTGTTCTGCATATTCCTGCAATGGCCAGAAATCTAATTTTTGTAAGTAATGGATTATGCAGGTGTAAAAAAAGTGTTCGAGAAAGATGGTTTAGGGAGCACTGGTATTGATGTGGGGAGTTTGGATTGGAACTCTATACAAGCTTCTGGGTATTATTGTTATTGATGGGTGCAACAGTTCTGTGGTTCCTGAAAGTGGAGCATAAAATCTAGTGGCCTCTGGAGAAAAGACCATGTTATGGCATCAAAGGCTTGGACACATTGGAGAGAAGGGCCTTCAAATGCTTTATGGTAATGGTATGGTAGAAGTTATGTCTAATTTCTCACTAGATTTTGATTTCTGTGAACACTATGTATATGGGAAGCATAATTGGGTGAGTTTCCCCTCTGGTGCTAAGAGGGAGAAAGGGATATTAGAGCTTATGCACAGTGATATGTTTGGACCTATGTTAGTTCCATCACTGGGTAAGTCTGTATACCATGTATCATGTATCGATGACTTCTCAAGGAATACATAGATATATTCCCTTGGGAGGAAATCTGAAGTCTTTAACAGGTTTAAAGAATTTAAGGCTCTGGTGGAAAACTAGATAGAGAAGAATATAAACGTGATGAGGATAGATAATGGTGGAGAATTCTGCAAAACGGAATTTGAAGAGTTCTATAAGAAGTGTGGTATAACATGACAGAAGACTAGTCCATACACACCTCAAGAAAGCAGAGTTGTAGAAAGAATGAATAACACGTTGATGGAAAAGGCAAGAAGCATGCTTAGTGTTGTTGGATTAGGACAAGAATTCCGGGCAGAGGCAGTGGAGACTGCATGTTACCTGCTTAATAGATCACCTTCATCAACGTTGGAGGATAAGTCTCCACATGAGGTATGGACTGGCAAGAAACCCTCTCTTTCACAAATGAAGGTATTTGGCTATGATGCATATGTACATGTTCCAAAGGAGAAAAGAACCAAGTTGGATAGTAAATCTGAAAGGTGCATATTTATTGGGTATAAGGATGGTTTAAAAGGTTATAAGCTTTGGAACCCATAAACAAGGAAGGTTCTGCACAATCGAGATGTGGTGTTTAGAGAGGTGAAAGATGTTGTTAAACATGAAGTCCTACAAAAGGAACCTGAGAAGATAGAGTTTGAGCTAAAGGAGGAAGACTCAGACTCTACAACTGAACAATAATCAGAAGATGAAGAGCCACAAACTTCTGCTATGAGAAGATCAGTTCGAGAAAGAAGATAGCCAAAAAGGTATAGTCCATCTGCTTTCTGTTCATTTTTTTTCTTTATTTATTACTGATGATGATCCCAGAACTGTCAAGGAGGCAGTAGATTTAGAGGATGGAAAACTCAGGAAAGAGGTCGTGGTTGATGAAATGACATCTTTGCACAAAAATGAGGCTTGGGATCTGGTGGAGTTGTCGGCTGGAAGGAAACCTATTGGAAGCAAATGGGTGTTTAAGAAGAAAATGAATGCAAATACAAAGCTCGATTAGTAGCAAAATGTTTTTCGCACGTGTCAGGAATTGATTTTGGTGATATTTTTTCTCCTGTTGCGAACGTAGCTTATATTATATTACTTTTATCTATTGTTGCTACTTTTGATTTTGAGGTAGAATAGATGGATGTGAAGACAACATTTCTTCACATGGATCTAGAAAAAGAGATCTACATGAAGCAACCTAAAGGCTTTGTGGTGAAGGGAAAGAAAGAACTGGTATGCAAGTTAAAAAAGTCTCGGTATGGATTAAAACCGTCACCAAGGATGTGGTATCATAAATTTGATACATTTATATGGGGACTTGGCTTCACCAGAAGCAAAGTGGATCACTGTGTGTATTTTAAATTAATTAGTGACCGTGTTATCTATCCGGTCTTGTATATGGATGATATATTGCTTATTTGAAATGACAAACAAAATTATCCAGGATTTGAAGACCCAATTGACCTCCAAATTTGACATGAAGGATCTTGGTGCTACAAACTATATTTTGGGCATGGAAATTAAACGAGATTGGGAAAAGAAGAAGCTCTGGTTAAACCAGAAGAAGTATGTTGAGACAATACTACAAAGGTTTAATATGAATGATAATAAACTGGTGAAGATTCCTATTCCTATAGGTATAAATTTATCTGTTGAAAAGTGTCCCAAGACACAAGAAGAGGAAGAGGACATGTCCCGTGTTCCATATGCAAGTGCATTTGGTAGGATGATGTATGCAATGGTCTATACTAGACTAGAAATTGCACATGCAGTGGCCCAAGTATTGAGCAGGTTTATGTCAAAACCATCGAAGGAACATTGGACAACAATGAAGCGGGTTTTCAAGTATTTGCGTGGCACTGGTGATTATGGTATGTGCTACCAAGGAAGGCCAAGATTGGGTAGAGTTTTGGACATCCATGGCTTTGTTGATGTAGACTGGGCTAGAGATCTGGATCAAAGAAAATCTACAAGTGGGTATGTGTTTCTCCTATTTGGAGGTGCAGTCAGTTGGATGAGCAAGAGACAATCTGTAGTGGCAATTTCAACTATAGAGGCAGAATACATGACAACCACTCATGCAAAAAAGGAAGCAATTTGGTTGCAGCGATTGTGTTCAAGTATGGGGATTAGTACAATGAGATATAAGGATGAATGTGACAACCAAAGTGAAATTTTCTTGGCAAAGAATCCTGCTTATCATTCAAAGACAAAGCACATTGATGTTCAGTATCACTCTATGAGAGATATGGTTGAGGGAAAAAAGGTGTTGCTGGTAAAGGTGGACACTTTGAAGAATGTTGCAGATGCATCGACAAAGTCTGTGAACATTAAGAATTTTTCTTGGTGTAGAGAAACAGTGGGCATTGCAGGGCTGAACCAATGACTAAGCTCTCCTGTGATCCCCCGTGTGGAAAAGAAAACAACAAGTGAGACAATGTTGGGTGTGTATTATATTCTTTCCATAACTAGTCGCAAGCACGGGGGGCGATAGTCTCCCCTGTTCATTGCGTTGGGCACAATAGGGTGGGTGCAACCCCCCTTCTTGGGGGTTTTAAAGGGGGTGGTAGCCCCCCTGTATAGGGTCCAAGGCAGCACCCCAAGAAAATTTCTTTGGACCCTATATTAGGTGGGTGGACCTACCTATCATTTTGTGCATGGGTTTTGCACATGGTTTTGGGCATGATGGTTTTCTGCCCATGGTATTTTGTAGATCCGGTCAAAGGAACTACGATTATGTTCTAATATAGAATTAATGGATTGGGGTTTATGAATGCTTTTGCATGTATATATACGTATTGTAAGATTGAAAGGAACATAATGAAAAATCAATCTGGTAGTCCCGGTTTTGGGATCCAGGGGAAAATATGTGTATTTTTTTGTGTTTCTTTCCATTGAATATTTTATGTTTTTAAGAATTAGTTTGCAAGTAATTTCTGTACAGTGTTAAAACCTACAATCTACAACTCTTCCTTTGGTAGCCTACATAAGCCTATCCAGATATTATTCAAAAATTGAAAATGAACATTAAATCAAAAATACCTTTGTGATGGTATTTGATCATGACATCTCCTTGTTCGCTTTAACAT
>APFE030140046.1:72502-85473 GCA_000404065.3 Pinus taeda
ATGTTTTTTGGACGCGATGGTTTTCGGTCCATGGTATTGGATGCTTCGGCATGTATAAATATGTATTATAACATTGAAGAAACATAATGAAAAATCAAGCTGGTAGTCCCGATTTTGGGATCCAAGGGAAATTTCTATGTATATGTGTTTTATGTATTATGCTCTCACATTGTTTATTTTATTTTAGAATTCGTATGCAGGTAATTTCTGTATGGGGTTGAAACCTACAAGGAAAATATCTCTTATAGTTCCCATGTTCTTGACATCCATAGCATTGAACCTTTACCATATTCTTCTTTCTTTTACGAGAACCAAATTTCTCAAATTTTCCTTTTCTTTTTTCCGTAAAAACATATGCTTGAGTTTATTCATTTGATCCTACATCCGATTTTGCCTTCAACCTGGTTTCTTCAATTTTTCATAGTGACCGTAGATCATTGAATGGAGTAGCTTTCTTTTTCCCATAAATACTTGATGTGAAGTTGCCCCATTCTTCCGGTAGTGCATTGAGCATTATGGTAGTAATCTCTTTGAGAGACATTATCTCTCCCAATTCTTGTAGTTGATCTCTTATTTAAGATATCCTCATAAATATATGGATATTCCTTATTATTTTGATATCTTCATCTTGTAGAGTTCTTTCCTTAACAAGGTTAATTCTCTTGCAATGCTTATGGAGAACAATTCTACAAGTTCGTCATATATTTCTTTTGATGTTTCAAGTTTAGATACACAGGTAATGAGGGGATCCTTTATTGATTTTATGAGAATCCTTTAAGCCCTTACTTCCCCTTTCATATACCTTGCAAGTGCTTGAGCATCTTCCTTTGGAGGTTTGGTGATTGAGCCCTTAACATGATCTGTGAGCTTATTTTCTATGAGGTTTAGATTTGTCCTTTTCTTCCATGCAAGAAAGTTTGAAGCCCCAACAAATTCGTTGCTTTCCTTGCAAAAAGACATTTTGACATATTCAAATGTAGACATAAATGTAGTTAATTGTGAAGATGCTCCTTCAGCCTGCTGCCTTCTTGAATTTGATGATGGTATTTTTCATTAAAAGTGATCCTTGAATCCAAAGAGAGGGAGATCACCTTGAGGCTTTTGATGATGCCGACAACTCCTTTCTTCTTGCTTCCCTTGGACGAGTATATTTAATGATTTATTCAATTCAAGGAGAATTAGGGTCTCTTGAGGTCTCCTTCCTTGTGATGATGACTTGAGCGATGATCCCAAGAGTGCTTTAACTGTGGACTTCTTCTTTGATCAATCTAGGGTTTTAACACTTCCTTCAGGATGATGATGTAGCCTTTGTCTTCAATATGCCTTGGAGATGAGAGGATCTTATTGATTCTTTGATGACCTTAATATTCTTATAGAACCTTAATCCTTGAGACCTTGAGTGTCCCTTATTGAGCTGCCCTCCTTGACTTGTCACCTTAGCTCTAATACCATGTTGAGAAATCTAGCGGCAGTAATATAAGTGATTTCTCTAGCAATGATAACTTTTTGTGATGTAATTTTAATTTACTTGATTAACTTCTTTCTTCCACTTGATTATATCAATGCTTTCTATCATCAAGCAACTACCAATTAATAAATAATCATGAGACAAAGGACAAAATGTAGGCGATCAGCCAGTGCCAAAAACTCTCCAACTTGAGAGAAAAACCCAAACGAATTAATCTTCTTATAGAATCTCCAATTGATGAATTCTAAGACCAAGACCCTTGACCTAACAACCTCTCCAAGACCAAGTCAAACCTTGCTACAACTCACAACAATTTCTTCTTGATTCTATGCAATTTCTTCCTTCTTCTTTAGCCCTTGGTCCTGCAAGCCTTGCCTGTTGCAACTCTCGACCTCCTAAAGTTGGATGTAATTCCACACGTGTGATAGAATTAGGGCAACTTTAGCCCTATTCCTTCTTCACTTGGCTTGTACTAGACTATTTGTGACTTTGACTTGCAAGATAGATTATTTACTTGTTATGTTTTGACCTCCTTGAGATGATTGTTCCTTGGATTTCTTGCAGTAGGACAAACCCTAGCCTCCTCGCATGTGTGAACAAAATTAGCCCAAAATAGCTCAAAATTACTTCGCTCTTCCTTCTTCTTTGTCTTCTACTTCTTCGCTTGACATGAGACCTCTCTTATTGTCCTTGTGCTTGAATTCCTTGTGTGTCTGGAATGAAGTCGAGTGCTTCTTTATATAGATATTTTCCCATGTAAATAAGCTGACTTGACTAGATCCTAGGCCGACATTTCATCTTGGTGTAGGTTGAATGCTCTATTTTAAGGCTGACTTGCTAGAATAGATTGAGCTTGGTCTTGGAAGGTTTTTTGACTCTTACAATGACTTAAATACATATGTAACATGCCCAAGAAGGGTCTTTCATACATGACATTGACTCAATTGACTTATGGCTTAATGACCAAACCTAATAACTCACAATGGGAGCTTCATTTATAAAATAAAACCCCTTGAGCATGAAACCCATGTCTCAAGCATAAAATAACTTTATTTTTCTTCTTTACATTAATTACATAAAATCATGATTACAAATGTCATTATGAAAACTGGACCTAGTTACATATTTCAACAGGGGTGTGGGGGTGTGGTGTACAAAAATAATTTAACCTCCAAAATCTTTAGAATTTTATGTTTATGGGAGTGTTTTGGAACAACAATTTATGTAATTTCATCACACCTCTAGATCTTCTAGAGATGGACAAAAGATGATAATTGACAAATAAAGTCAATTAAGTGGTTGATTAAGTGATCGACTAAGTGACCAACCAAGCATTTTACTAGTCAAGCAACCAAACCAAAACAATTGACCAGTGCATGGAGTGGGGAAAAATCAACTAGTTTGTTATGCACCCTCGTCAATCTATGTGGAAAACATTAGAGGCTTATCATGTTGCCAATAATTCACATGATATCATTCTAATGTACTCAATCTATGTCTATAATGATAAAAAGTCTATCCTTCTCCAACAAAGGAAATGTTTGTGTTGTCCTCATAAAATCCAAGCCCAAAATCATCACATAATCCTCCAACGGTATAAATCTCAAATACATCCTACCAAACCATGAGCCCACTCTCAGTGCATCCTTGAGAATACCAAATGTTGACCTCATCTTAGAGTTCATTACTTTGTAGGCAAACATCATTCCCTTCAATATGTTCTCAGGTTGGTTATGGTAACTCAAACCATTGTTGTTACTAGAGGCTAGAATATATGAAAACACCAAGACAAGCCTACAATATTGACACTAGCAATCCTGGATCAAATCTTGTAGGAGAAACTTCTATGCTAAGGTAGTCAGTCATCCCTCACACAAAAGATTTTATATAGATAGGAAGACTCGAAAGTCACTCCCTTGACTCTAAGCTACTAAGGTATCTAAAAAAAAAAAGTCCTCATATATCTCTGCACTCCTTCAATCTTTGTCTTCGAACAACCTAGCTTTGCAAGCCATTTCTTAGTCAATTGAAAATCATATATCCCCATCACATATTTGCAATAATCCACAATACCCATAGAATCTCTATTATGCACTTATGTACTAAAAGCATCCTCGTTAAAAGAAGCACTCGGGCCTCTCACTCTGACATCACACTATTGGTGAAGACAATTGGTTGAATTCTCTCGATGTTGCTCAAGATTGGGAGAAGATCCAACTTCTCCCACCCAACCTACAAATTGACTCTTACTGTCAATTTAAAATGCTCATGTAGGCATGTCCACCTTCTCCCTTTCTTGTTGATCATGATATAGGGTTGTCCCCTTCTCAAACTTATGTAACTGAGGATCTATCTCATACAACACAACCGTGAATACCATTGAATGATATCATACAGTATTGTTCTTCACCATTGGCACTATCTGAGCTCCATGGTCTCTAATGATAAAAAGTTTATCCTTCTCCAACAAAGGAAATGCTTGTGTTGTCCTCATAAAATCCAAGCCCAAAATCACCGCATAATCGTCTAATAATATAACTCTCAAATACATCCTACCAAACCATGAGTCCACTCTCATCAATGCATCCTTGAGGATACCAAATGTTGACCTCACCTTAGAGTTCATTACTTTGTAGGCAAACATCATTCCCTTCAATATGTTCTCAGGTTGGTTATGGTAACTCAAACCATTGTTGTTGGCAGAGGCTAGAATATATGAAAACACCAAGACAAGCCTACAATATTGACACTAGCAATCCTGGATCAAATCTTGTAGGAGAAACTTCTACTACAATGGGAGTTTCTTATTACTCAAATGAACTTTTGAGCCATGCAAAATAGGTAATTTTCCCTTATCCATAGAATTTAATATTGATGGAATTATTCCCATATTCAATAACTATATCGAGTATTGCTTTAATCTAATCTGATATCTTGATATTCGAATAGCTAGGAGAATTTTGCAGCTTTTTGAGTTTTTTGACAAGTCCTAAGGAAAGTATGACAAAAGTATTAAAATAGTGAGAGAATATGATATGATGTAAGTTCTTTTCAACTTGAAAGCAACATAAGACAAACACTACTTGAACTACATGATTGACAATGCAAGTCCACTTGGTGAGACAATGTGGGCCATGAATGAATTCAATTGTGATAACAAACATGAGTCTAAACAAATTAATTCAAACAACAGTAACTACCAAACCTTCCCATAGTACCCGAAGAAGGTGGAAACCAACAGTAGTTTTCCAAGTACAGATACAGTCATGGTATTTAAGTGTAAAAACAAGTTATCAAAACAATAATCATTGGTAATTTTGAAGACATACAATAAAATGATTCTGTAGATTTGATTTTCAAGGATACTAACATACATGTTGATAACTGCCTATAATAAAGTAGAAGTATTTTTGCCTTGTACAAAAGCATAATTTTTAAATATTCTTAACTAAATGCATGCAATAATTCTACAGGTTGTTGCATCTATGACAAGATTTAGTTATGTTCCTCATACAAGGAGAAGTGGCAGGAGAGCGACAAGGGATGCCCAGTTGTGATGCCCATCGTTAGATGAGGACAGGACAAGTGATGTGAATGTCAACAATGTCCCAAGGAATGTTGTTGAGGACGACCATGCGACTAAAGACGATGTTGTCACATCATCACCCACGGAACCACTGTCAACAATAGTCCAAGGGGAAAGTTCAACTAAAAAGATTAGTGCTATAAGACGATGGAAAAAAAAGGAAATGTTAGTTGCAATTGACGACATAGATTTTAATGGATACTCATTTTGGGCATCTGCAAAAAAACATGGTATTCCTCCCTCATCAGTACATTATTGGATAAATGGATTGACTCATACAAAACGTAGAGGGCTCTTACATTTATGACTGACAAGGAGGAGGTCGATGTGGTTGAGTGGTGTAAAGAGATGGCCCAATTGGGACATGGGCTAGAGCTGATACAACTCAAATCCACAGTTGCTCAAATCTTTCAAGGGAGGCCAAACCCATTCAAAGATGGGTTCCCTGGTAAATCATGGTGGTTTGGGTTTAAAAAAGGCACCCAAACCGTGTATTGTGTATTGCTGAGGGCCTTTACAGAGATAGAGCATTAAATTTGTGCCCTGCAGTTGTGCAAAAGTTCTATGACACTCTTTCTAGTGCTTACGATAAACATTCTTATGGAGCATACCATATATCGAACTGTGACAAAACAAGTTTACAAGTAGGGAGGAATTGTGGCATGCAGGTAATTGCCAAGAGAGGGAGCCGAAATGTGCCAAATATTTTGCCTAAGAGCAGGGAGTGGATAACTATTTTATGTTGTGTCAAAGCAATTGGTACTTCAACCCCGAGATTTTATCTATTCAGAGGTAAAAATCAACTAAAAAACTCTATACAAAACTGTGAACCAGGTGCATGTATGGTTTCACATCCCCATGCATGGATGACTAAAGAATTGTTTTTAAGTTGGCTTTTTCACTTTGTTGCATCGGTACCAAGTGGAGTCTCACTTAATAACAGACACCTATTGATATTAGATGGACGTGGGAGCCACATGGATGTACAAACAATTGAGGAAGCAAACAATTTAAGCATCAACCTGTTGACATTGCCTGCTCATACGACTCACAGATTGCAACCCCTTGATGTTAGTGTGTTTGGCCCTTTCAAGAACTATTTCAGGTCAGAGCGTGTTACATGGATGGCAAAGAATCCAGGGGTTGAGGTGAAAAGGTTCGAGCTAGCAAAACTTGCAAGTAAAACTATAAAAAGGCTTCGACACCATCAAATATCAAGGTTGGCTTTAGGAGGACAAGAATCTGGCCACTGAATTATGATGCTCTTATGCATGATACTCGTTGTAGCCAGGTGTTTCATGTGGATGATCAGGAAGAAGGGCATGTCCAAACAAGTGTTGAAGTGCAAGAAATAGATGAACAAGATGATGTGGTTGCAACTGGTAATTATGATTTTCCTCTCTCAAGGACACTTATATGATGAAGATGATGAAATTGTATGTGAAACACGGTATAATCATGAAAAAATTTGCAGTAACATGGAGATCGTTCTAGCAACTCGAGAACGTGAAACTTTTGTTGTTGATATTGTTAATGACATTGTTGCACATGCAGTTGGCAATGACCAATTGACATTTCCAAGCCAAGCAACCCCACCATCATGGCCGGAAGAAGACATGATTAATATGAATGAACATAGTGTCTCAACAACCAATGAACAAAGCATGAACATGCTCTCACAACTAGCAGAATTGAACAGTGAAATTGTTCATTTTTTTGTGGACAACAGATCAATGGAAGAAGATGAAGCACATTATGAGGCATCAAATGAAGATAATGATATAGTTCAATCAGTTATCTCAGATGTTGAAAGGGAAGTACCAAGCACTGACATGCAGGTGGGAGGGGTGGAGAAGATACTTGGCTGGTTCCTAAAGCTACCAGTAGAGAGAGTATCAATGAAAAAAGAAGGTACACTGGGTAGTCTCCGTTTCGGTTGAAGTTCACAGTTACTCACCTCAAAAGACTATATAAACTTGTTAGTTGAGTCTAAAAAAAAAAAAAAAAAAATTGAAATGTAGGAATTAAAACAAAAAAAAGAAGGATTTAGTCAAGGAAAAGAAGGCAACAAGGATTGTTGTAGCACAACGTCGAGCAGATGAAAGGCTTGAAAGAGTTAAAGCAAGGCAAGTTAAGGACCAACGAGAACAAATGGCAAGACAGGAATATCAATTAATGGTCCCTGCACGACATTAGACATCTGTCCCCTACTTGGCTCTTGACCTTCCAGCTTTTTAGCTTTCAGCCTTTTCATACTATTTATGTAGCCTACTTTTCAGCTTTTTTTGCTCCTTCCAAATAAGATGATTAACTTATTTACAATAAAAATAATTAAAATTACAAATTTATCCAGCCATATGCTCATCCAATTGATTTGCCTTCTCGTGCTTACAAACTTGACATGGGGTTCAGCACTAATTTGCCTCATAGTTACAATCAATTCCTTGCGCGTGCAACTTTGGAGACCATTGTCTTTGTTAATCTTCTCAAATGGAGGTAGCCTAATCTTCTTTCCCTTCTTTGTGTGTTCAACGTCACTCTCGACGTTTTCTTTGCTATGAGCATGTGGTGTTCCCGGGGCTTCCTTGAAATCTGCATTCTTGCCTCTTTGTCTTTGAGTTTGATTTTGATGCTCTCAAAAAAGAGTATAGAACGAAAGGACGAGCTTGAATTCTGGCCAGTTCATGGCCTTTTTGATCCAGGAGTTCTCCTTTGTTTCTTGTCGAGAATTTGCATACCGATACAATAAAAACTCATCAAACGCTCATGTGAACTATTGGCAACATGATAAGCCTGTTATTTATTCAATAGCTTGAGTGTATATAAAATGTAAATGATACAGATCATGAAACAAGCTTTTTTTTTTTAAGGTAAGACTATGCCCATGGATTTCACACTAGATTTTTCCTTGTGCTCTTAACCAGAAGAATCCTTTAAAATAGCCACCATGCCACTTGTACATCTTATTGCTGAAAATTTCATAAAGTTTTTTTCATTTCGTTGCATAAAAGTTAGGTGCCTCATATTTTTCCCTTACTTCATGAATGCAAACACAAGAGTGTCATTCTTCTTGTAGACTCTTTACTCCAACCTTGGCTTTGTCATTTTGTAGCATAAGAATAACTTGAACCATAAACCAACCTTCAAGATTCCTTATCAAACCTTTCATAAAATTACTGCAATGAATGCATGGTTCTACAAATTTGTTTCACCGGTGGATTTTGAAATGAGAATAGCTTTCCTCTATATAAAATATACTGTGAATGGCTAGCGCAAGAAAAGATTGCTCCGAAGCTTCCAAAAACAAGAGAATGCAAGCAAATGACTAGCTGACCTGAAAATGGAAGTGCAAGCGTTGGTTACAAATGTGTGATGAATCTCAGGAGTTGTAAGTGTGTGAGATCAAGTGGATATCAATGATTTGTTGTGAATTTGACTCGTAACATAATGTGAATGATCAGGGATTTGCACATCAATGATTTCCCTCACACTTCTCACCAAAAGTCTTCTAAAATTCAGCGTCCTAATACAAATAACAACCTTGCCATTAATTCAATTCATGTTTAAGTAACTTGTAACATTTTTGCAATAAATGAGAATTCCTTTAAAGTCATTTGTCAAGCATTAGAATGCAAAATACACCCTTCATCACTACAGTTTTTAGAAGGTTTGTGCATTCATTTGGGAGCAAGGTTTGTGCATTCATCTTTGTCCCTCAACCTCAAGAGTGTAAGCATTTAGAATAAAGAGGAAAGTTGTGAATATGGTCCTTTTATATTTTTCTTTACCTACTTTTTGGTTTTGGATTCCAAATGCTTGGACAAAATGACAAAATTCATTTCCACTCAACCAAATATATTTATGTTTACATCTGAATTTGTCAAAATGTTTTTTTCAAGGAAAGCAACAAACTGGTTGGGCTACAAACTTACTTGCAGTAAAGAAAAGACAAATCTGAACGTCATAGAAAATGAGGTCAGGGAACATGTTAAGGGCTCAATCACCAAACCTCCAGAAATCTGCATATCAACTCAAATATAAGATCAAACAACCAAACTGAAAATGATGTCTAACGATGGCTTTGAATTGTTCTGTCCACTGGTGATTTTCCAAGCAAGAATAACACCTCTTATTCATGAAATTCACAAAAATAGTGATGGAATAGAGAGGTGGCTTGGTAGAAGTATCCCTCCATGAACTTCATGTTGGATTTAGAGACGTCTAATTACAATAATTAGGTTGGACATGAGTGCATTATGATTATGATATCAAATATTGTCAGCAAGATTACATTTATGTAATGATTAAATATGCCAAATAATGTGATTAATTAAGTCATGGCATTAAACGTATTTAAATAAGGATTTGGATACAAATACATATAGAATAATGTTAATCAATTATAATTGTTAATGGACCGAGTATAATTGATTGAAATAATAGCAATAATAAATTTCTTGACAGCTAAATTTCGGCTGTCCAGATTTCTTGATAGCTAAATTTCGGCTGTCCAGATTCCTTGACAGCTAAATTTCGGCTGCCCTAGGATTGGGACTGCTATAAAAGGGCTGAGTCTCCAAGGCTTGCAATCGCTCAGAAAATTGTCTGCTCCATTGAAGACTTGATACTCTATCAAGGATAGCCAGAGAAAAGGATTGCAAGCTCTTGGAAGGATTCAAGAGCCAACAACTCAAGTGAAGACCAGGAGCTTTAGAAGATGGAAAGTAAGTTCCGCTGTGCATTATTTTCAATTTATTACAAAGGAGTAGATCTTGGTTAGGGTTTAAAGTAATTAGGAAAACCCAGAAATTTAATCTTACAAGTGGTATCAGAGCATCCTTATGTAAGAAATTGCAGTTTAGGGTTTAAATATCCAGCTTGGTCCGCATAGGCTTGCAGATACGTGACCCAGTCTTTGTGGCCCATGTTTTGGTTTACACGCGCTCTGTGTCTATTAGGTGGATTTAACATTCTGTTGTATCCTTGTAGTTGATTTTTAGACTCTTTAGCGTGAATTTAAGGTTTGTTAAAAGCGAGTATACTCCACATTGTATGGGGTTGATCTATACTATTTGCACGATTATGTTATATAATATGTTCTTACCCTGTTTTTTTTGGGTACAGTTTGTTCAGATCATTTTGATTTGTATGTGTGAATACAGTCTAGTCTATGATCTACTGTTGGAGTAGTAAGGCACTGAACCCCTTAAGTACCGTAACTTAGGGTCTCCACCTTTACATTATTCTGGGTATCTCTCTTGCATTTTTGGTACTTTTTTTTTTGGTTTTGATTGCAGCCTGTTCTGGTTCTATTCCAAATGTATAAGTCTCACAGGTTTATATCGATAGGTATCAGTTGTTTTGTTTCCGAAGAAGCTGTTATCTAAAAGACTGGGTTAATTCTTATTTTTGTGGAAGTCTTTTTTGTTATTGATCTTAGCCTGGCTTCTAAAGTTCTGTGCAAGCACGTTGCCATACAAATGCCTTTTTTTTTTATTTGTGTGTGACATACCTGTAACTTTTTTGCATGGCAAGCCTAACTTTTTCAGTTCCCTGTTGCAAACAATCTTAAGAGTCCATTTTTCTTTTGGTGCTCTGTTTCATGTTAAACCCGGAAGTCGATTTGCGATATTTTGCACAAAACCCATATCGCCTAATTTTAAAAGTTTTCTCTTTTCAAAATATTTTTTTTAATGGAACAAAGCAAAAGACTCAAATTCACATTTGAGATACTGATAAAATGTTTTAGTTCTCAATGTGTATACATTTTTTTTTTTTTCTTCCGTGGTTATGGACTTTTTTCTACGAGATGGGTAGGAGCTATTCTTCACTTTTTATATTTTCAATTATAAAACTTAACTCAAAAATCTGAAGAGAATTGAAAATATTAAAAAAATTGAATCTTTGATCTCTCCATAACAAATACTCACCCATTAAAATAATCCTTTAAATTATAGGGCCCGCAATGGTAAACATTTAGTTTCAATTTAAATGAGAGTGTCGGCCATTGTGAACATTTAGTTTCAATTTAAATGAGACTGCCGGCAATTCTGCACATTTTGTTTCAATTATCCGTGCTGGTAATGTTGCCCTCAAGAAATGATCTGCATGAAAAATGTCAGTTTCGTGTCTTTTTTATCTCTTTGGTATCTTCTTTGGAAATCACCAATTAAACTAATCAAATTTGCAGACAAATGTGAACCTTTTGTTTCTATTATCAGTGCTCGTACCGCTGCCATCAAGAAATGATCTCTGTTAACACCCAGGTTGTCCTCTTTGACTCCAGAGAGGATACGGCCGGGGTAACCACTAACCAATCTTTGGGCTACAGCTTCTAGCCCAGCTGTAGTCAGAGAGGGCTCTCTCTATTAGTTATGTCACTGCTTTCAGTGAAGGTTTCAGGCTAGTTATGAAGTGCATTCTTGGTTGTTTTTGTGTTTGGTTGGGAGGATGGTTGCTTCTGATAGCTTTTAATGTCTGACTTTAGGGGTAACTAATCCATTGGGCAATGGGGTCTTGGACTATTGTTCCCATGAGGTTTCGACTGAAGTGTGGGATGAATACAGGGCCTGTATGTATTCTGTGACACGAACTATAAAGATTGAGAGGCAAAAATGGAAACAACTTAGCAAAAAGCAATGAAGAATTCTTTACTTAAGTTGACTGGTGTGAAAGAGGTCTGTTATCTGGGAGCAATTTCTTGAATTCCTGGAATAACATTCTCTAGTGATGATACAGTATTAAAGGTAGCATTGAAGAATTACTCTTTAAGTACCATAACTGAAGAAAACATATACAAACAGCTAGGATTGAACTCAGGGTAATCAAAGATTAAAACCTGGGTTATTCTTTTTACTAGCTATTCAGAGAATCGAATATGTGTGGGAAACATGAGAGATACAAGAAAGTATGGCAAACATAATCATAACAAAAGGAGTAAGGAAACTTATTGAGCCATGGAATACACGGGAATCCTGTATTTTAAGCCACACACCAGCAGAGCATCATGAGAGACAATATCTGTAGAAATCCCATTGTTCCTTGTATTAGCTGCCAGAATCTTTACAGTATAAGAGCAACAGAAGAGGAAACGAGAGCTTCTTTACATCCGGAGTCCAACCCCTCTAAACAAACGCGAGGGGGAATATATAGAGGTTACATACAAAAATATCTCAGGTATGGAGTCATCTGAGAGGAAAATATCTCTTACACTCGTACAAAGAGAGTAGATGAGAAGTAATTGCAAATATAAATGCTTCTTAAAAGCCTTTTACTCTTGTTAGGATAAATCTTTGACCTTTGGGCACTGCGGAGTCGGCTGTGCGGCTTTAACATAAATATAGAATCAAGTGCTCTGTCACTTTGATTTTTGTATCTTCTTGGCCCTGCCACCTGTACCTGCTGATGTTGCTGTTGATGCCGAGTACCTGTGCTGAGTTGGCTCAGCGTCTTCATATTTGCTGTCATGGCTTTTATCCTCCCTTTTGATGTAATATAAACCTTTTAATAAAAGATTTACTCTTCTCAACTTTGATTTAAAAGTAACTTTATCAAATCTTGCCATGTGTCTGGAGGGGGAAGCTGATGCCTCAAAATTGACCCTAAGGTCTCATCAGCTTCTATATACTTGTAGAAATGAGGGGGCTCATCAAACAGATGTGAAACTTCATTTCTAATAAAAAACAAATTATCTAACTTTTCAAAAAGAATTTGCCCTGTTAATGGGCCTGCTGCAGATGTTCCTGGTGTCTCAGCAATCTGAATTGCTGCAAAAGCACTTACCCTCTTGATATATTTTTCGTGAGAGAGTAATTTCCCTGATTCTAGCAAGCTGGGGAGCCCTCTGTCCTGCAGGGCTATGAACCTGTTCTGAAACTTGTTTATGTCTGCTTGCATATCCTGGATTCTCCTGTCCAG
>APFE030140048.1:0-19557 GCA_000404065.3 Pinus taeda
TCCTCTAACACCCTGCTCTAGAGGCTGAGTTTCTGCTTGCATTTGGTATCTAGGTGTTCTTTCCATCATTAGCTCATAGTTGCTACAGTTCTGCTCATCATGGCCCACTAATTTGCAGAAGGTACAGAGCAACTATTGCGGTGTCTAGACACAATTTTGAAGAAAATGGCAATTGTTTGTCGCATGTTGTCTAACAACCTGACAAATAACTCACCATGGCATAGCCCCCACACTCGGCCTTATTAGAGCTTCTGGCCTCAAGGGAATTGGTCCCCCTACTATAATACAATTCGCGAATACGAGACAGTGTTCTTTATTGTGACCCTAAGTCTTACACTTCAGACACCAGACTTCCACGGACACCTTTGGTTTAGTCTCCTTATCTTTCTTCAAGCTATGCAATTCTAAGCAGAGGCTCTGTAACTAAGAGTGAATCTAATGTACCCCCAAGGTCACATCCTAAATGGGTATTGCATGCTACCTTATCGCGATTTCCAGGGCTTCTACCTGAGTTCCTATCTTCTATTGTGACAGAGAAATCCTAAGGTGGGGCAGAAGCAAAGCTATAAACCACTTGTGATGATGACTGCTTGTGAGCTGCATGTTAGCTTCTCAAATTACACATTTCAACCTTTGATCTAATTCCCAAGGTGTCCCATCAACCCTCATCATGATTTCCTTGAATCTAACTACTGATTGTGAGTCAGACTTAGGCTTACTAAACTCCTTTTTTAAAGCAACCTTAGTATCTGTTAGTGATGCCAGAGGATTGTCAAAACAATACTTAATATACCAATTGAGCGTGTGATCCTGCAGAGTAGTAACCAACTGTTCTTTCTTTATATTTTTGTTAGTAATATTCTACGTTGTCCACACAACATTCACAACAAACCAAAACTACATTGTATCTTCACTCCCTATGCCCTTGAAAATTGGTAGCTTCATTGTGTTTGACATGTTGAATGGTGGTGGTGGTGGTGGTGGTGGGAGTGGATGGATGATGTGTTTGTTATCACTCAGAATTTTTCCCTAGAAATTATCATAAGAAGGAAACTAATCTTTTAAGCATAGGCTCTAGCCAACCTATGACTCAGAGAGGGCTCTCTCTATATGCTTTAGCTTTGTTTGTTGGGATTTTAGGCTAGTTCTCAAAGTTCAGGGGTTTTTGATCTATATTGAAGGTTGCATGGTGGAATCCTTAAAATAAATGGATAGAGTGATGTCTCTGGACCATTGGGCTATGGAGTCAAAGAAGGGCAACGAAACTAGAATTAACTCATTAAAGGGATTGTTCAAAGGGAAAGGTAGCAGAGTAAAGTGTGGGTCTTTGGGCTAAATGGGTGAGATGATCTTAACTAGGGTGAGAGAGCACTTAAGAATTCTCGAACTGGGATTAAAATGAGGAACAGAGGATAATCATGAGCAAAGGTAAATTAAGAATCCTTTTCCATAGATTATAGGGAAACTACCTAAACTAAGGAGCAATCAAGAATTCCTTAACTTAGATAATTAGTAGAAAACATTAAAATGCACAATAGTTAAAACAGAGTGCAATGAAGAAAATTCTGAGATATCATTCCATATTATAGCATTCATATTTCATATACATTAAAGATTGTGGAAAAATTTTTAAAGAAAGATCACAAAACAAGAGAAAGTACTTGTCTGTACTTCCCTCTACACATGAATCCTGTGAAATGTCTTGTCTTTATTCATTAATCTAGCTTGCTACCCAAACAGTGATACAATAGCTTACAGTCTTTTGATCAAGAAGGTCTATAGAAATGTCTAAGAATCCACACTACATACTTTGAAATGTGAAGTATTTATACAAAACATTATTACAAAATATCTCAAACTAACTTTAGATTTAATCGAGGAAATACAAATATCTTCTTGCAAGAAGATAGAGATAGCTATTGAACTGTTTCTTGTTGTCCCTTTTTATGTGGTATTGCTGGCTTTTATGGTTAGAATTGTAGCACTTTATGCTGGCTTGCAGTTGTGGTCTTTTACGCTAGAATATTCTTCAACTTTAATCTTTCACCTGATACTCTTTAACCATGCTATCCTATTTTCATTTGTTTACTTGGTTGTTCTTATTTTTATTGTGCAATAACTTTTTACTGTAATTTTCTCACAGTAAATCATTCATTTTTTCCCACCATTCTACATCAAGTAATTTGACATTCATAATCCACCTATATATCTCGTCAACTTCGGTATACTTGGAAAAATTGGGCTTAGTGATGAACAAATGTGTAATCTCATGCTAGAGAAAAAACAAGCTCTCGAAGGTGTTATACAAAACTTTGCCTGTTGGCAGTGCTTTTATAGATGAAGTGCTAGATTGTTCTTTATCCAATTGCCTGAGTCTATTATCATAGTCTAGCCATGTCATAAGTTTGTCATTGATGACCAATGGACTAGGAAATCCTTTCTCCCTCAAAATTTGGAATTTCTTCATGAATCTATCAATGGCCACCTACATCTTGTGGCACTTTTCTTCTAAGTTCAGCATTAGGTTTCTCTTGGAAAGGACCTTCCTTATTTCCAAAATGGTTTCAGTCCTATCTTCTATATTTAGCTCCTGAATTTCATATCTGTTTTTGTTGTTAAGGAAGTGGATGAGTCTATTGGCATCCTATGGCATGTCACCCAATTCCTCCTTGACTTTCTATATAGCTACTGTAGCTATCTTTATCAATTCTATCTATTCAAAAAATAACCTGAATAGATGGCCAAATATCCTTGACGGATTCAATGATATTGGCCCATAACAGTTCCTTGGCCTATCTAAGGGGTTTCTCCAACGTTAGGCATTTTTCCAAGGCTTTGATCTTTTCACTCATCCTGTTGGCTTTTTGTGCCTCTTCCTTTTGCATAATTTGGGCAAGTTTATAGTTAGTTTCTAAACTTGCCACCTTTTCCTTTAGTCTATTCATTTCTGTAGCCTGAATTGACATCTCTTCCATGGCTTTAACTAATTTTGATGTTTTTTCTCCTGATGCACTGGTTGTTGTAGACTCTGTTGTAACTAGTAATGTTGTGGTAGGTGGAATTGTAGGTGCTAGTGAGGCTGCCAATGTAGAAGGGATTGTTGTAGATACTGTAGGGATGACATTTGTAGAAGTTGATGCAATGTCAGTCTGCTTTAAATGGATTAAATTATCCAATACTTTCTTGGTTTCTTTAAGTTGATCATTGAGTTTTAGGACCAAGTCCATCAACTCTTCATGTTTGGTTTGGTTCTCTATGACTTCAAGTGTTTGAGGATGTTGCAGCTGAGGTATCTTCAATTGCTTCTTCAGTGCAGCAATATCATTGTTGTTCTTCTTTATCAGCTACTCAGTAGCTTTTATATCCTTGGGATCATGTCCCAGCTCAATAGCCAAGTCTTCCAAAGACTTAATCCTTGTATCCTTGGCCTGTTAGGAGGCCTTCTCCAAATGAAACTGTGCTGAGATGTTGTTCAATGAGTTTTGTAGCTGATGGACAGCTATGGCTATACCTATGAGGGTGGAGTATATCATTTCTCCAACATATTTATGAAATTCTATTTGGTCTATGGGATGAATATCCCTTGCCATGACTTCAAAGTCAACACTCTTGAAATCTGAAAATGTCTTGGGCTCCTGTGTTGTAGGTTTGATGAAGGACATC
The DNA here is from genome assembly GCA_000404065.3 of Pinus taeda. Classification (NCBI taxonomy): domain Eukaryota; kingdom Viridiplantae; phylum Streptophyta; class Pinopsida; order Pinales; family Pinaceae; genus Pinus; species Pinus taeda. Next base: position 3,664 of record APFE030140048.1, read on the forward strand.
CACAGCTTCCCCTCCTTGATGTCAAAGAATGACATCAACCTTGTTTGATTTGTGGGAGTGAGCTTTAGATATTGAGCATACGTTTGGGATTTAAGCCTCTCATTCCTCATTTTGATTTCCTTATACCTGCCCTTTATGTCCTGGTCTTTGTTAGCAGGCCTACTAAAGGAAGACACTTCCACACTAAGTTGTCTATCCAACATCTAAGTTTGTGATGTGGAAGGATCTTACATGTCTTTAGATGGAGTTATGGGCCTGCTTTTGTCTACCTCTGTGTTGGTTACCTATGTTGATCCTTTTGTATATATGTTCAAAGGCCAGATTTAGCCCTTGCCTCTTGCTGTGACTTGTTTCCTGTTGCAAATTAGAGGTGTCCATTCCTAAAGTGGAAGCTCCCTCTCTGTTTCTTTTTGGATTTTTCTCCTCATTCTAAGGAGTCTACATGATTGGAGGGGTGCCCATGGCTATTTCTTTCTCTCCTGGTACTTGCAAAAAGATCTCTCATCAAGATTCTTTCCCAAATCAATCAGAGCATTTTCTACATCTACCCTTGTGTTGTCTCTGTCTACTAAAGTATTTTCCACCCATTATGTTTGATTGGCATATGCCTCTATTTCTGGTATGGGGTGGTGGATAAAAGGTCCTAGCTTGACCCTTTTCCTTTTCTTGGTAATGAATTCTAAAGGGTCATATCTCCATATAAAACTACTTTTTAATTTCATTCTTTGCAGGATCAGGTTTGCCTCTTTTCCTGCCTCTCTGGAATTGCATATGAAGGGACCTATCTGGTCTTTGATTTTGAAATAGACCTTGTTCTTGGCATTGACAAAGTTGACTTCATCTGCATTAATGATCTATCTGTAATATTCTAAGGAAAACAACCTCATAGGGAGGTATCTTGGCAACTTATATGGTGCAAGCAGGAAACCATATATTCTTATTTCTGTGTGGTTTTGGTAAAGGTACCAATCACCCACTTTGGTCTGCTTGGAAAGCTGGAGGAATCCTTTTATCTCTGGACTTATCCTAGGTGGAGGATTCCCAGTGAGCATAGTCATGATTGGATACACAAAAGAATCTATGAAGTTTGAGTATGTATATGGTGATCCAAACTGATGGAACAGTGGGGTCCAAAGAATGACAGATTTGGGCTGGCCCATGGTGTTAAGCTTCTGGAGAGTAAAAGGAAGCTTATCCAACTGATAATACAAAAATATATGGTACAATACAGAGGAGTATTTGAATACTCTCTCATTTCCCATTCTTGTGAACTACTTATGCATTCTATCAGCTATGAAATTGGAAAAGTCATATATGGTTGAAGGAGGGTGCCCTAGGGTATAAATGGACATGAAAGCAAGAATAAGTTCATCAATGCATTCACTGGTAGAGTAACCCAAAACACAGGATATCATGGTTACAATGTTCTGGCCCCATTTAGAGAAAATAGTTGCTACATATGGAGGACGATCCTTAGGGATGTGTTTTCCCTCTCTAATGAAGGTTTGGAACAACTTGGCCAATCTCGATGGGCTTAGCTTGGGATATTGGTCCAACAAGTCTCCAATTGAGAGTGGGGTTAGGTTTGGCCCTGATTGGAACTATAACATTTCATTAATGGACTCGGTTGTGATAGTGAATAACCCCTTCTGGTCATGAGACATTATGTCTCTATGGCTGTGGACGTAGCATGCATGGCACATATGAACAATTTGTGGAAAGATATGAACTTGGGGGAACTAGTATCTGGGTAAATTGGACTCCCAAATGCCAATATCATCTCTATGGTTTAGGTGTCTGTCTATGCTTAACCAATGAATTTTTAGCAGGAGCTCTATTGAAGTTGTGTATTTGATTTGGAAATCCCTGTCAGCCAGAGGAAGGTGGTCCAGGTCTAAGTGTGGAGTGGTAATGGGTCTAACGTCCATAGCGATAGGGGCAGCCATAATTCAATTCTTGTGGATTTGAATTATGCTCTGGGGGGTTTTATTAGAGGTTTTGATATTTTTTAGAGGGTTTAAGCAAGGGGTTTCTTAAAATTGGTAGTATTCTTACTCAATTTTTTAAATCAAAACACTGCACAGGCTAAAGGTTTTGAAATTTGCAGGGTTAAGGGGTAATTTGTGGTGAAATACCTGGAATTGGATGAGTTAGATCTAAAAATGGTGGTTCACAGTAGCTGCAGTGGTTGGTGTCGTCTTGGTACGGATTGAAAAGTCAACTAGGTTGTCTGCAACATCTTCTGGAGTGGCCTTGAAAGTCTGGTGGTAAATTTGGCATTCGCAGGGATTGCAATGGTTCTAGAGTTTACAAAGAGAATGTGTGAAAAATGATGAAAGAGGGCTTCGCGACCTTTTATAAGGAAAATGATTCATTTTGGTAGGTTCACTTTCGGATGAATAGTTGACGATTTTTCAGTTAAGTGGGGGAAGTGGTTTTGGAGGGTCATCGCACCGCTTTTGTGGCGTGGAAAGTATTCGGGAGGGGTCACTTGATGCGATACAACGTTTGACATGAAGCATCCATGGGTTCGGGGAAATCTACTTTATCGGGTGGTTAATGTTCAACCATCAGGCACGTCCGATATGGTTGTGCACCATTGGATGAGCGGGGGGTGATGATCAACAGTAGTCGGGCGGAAGCGCTGCGCAGGGGGAAATGATGAGAGTTGATGGGGGACCCAAGGATTTAATCATGACAGTTCGAGATTAGTTTAGTGATAAATTGGAGGTTTAAAATGATCACGTCGGGCTTAATGAGAGATTAGGGAGGTGGGTGAGTTTAATACCGGGATTAACTTAAGTTTATCAAGATTAGGTAAACTAAGTAAGATTGTATCAGGATACGGGTGATTTATATAGTTTTTATAAAAACTAAGGGTGGGGGTAATTACGTAAGGGAAATAATTTAATACGAGATAATGGGGATTTTGAGGAATTTATATAATAATATTACAAATTAATATGAAATTGTGATGGCAGAGTGGGTTTTTCCTTAATACAAGGGTAAAGTAAACATTTAGGCATTTAGCTTTATACTTAGGGAAAAGGCTTTTTGTGGGTATTTTGTATGAAAGGGTTTTATACAGGGCAGGTATTATTTTTCCTAGGTAAAAGGTGTTTAAACCTTAGGAAAAGGCTTTTTCTTAGGATAATGAGGGGAAACAGATTTTATGAAGGGGGGATGTGTTTCCATGAAGAGGGTTACAGTACTTGTCCCCCTAAGTCATTAAGCCAAGAGTCCGGTCCCTCAAGAAGTCAGAGAAATGCTTTGAGCCTTTTTGACTTAAAGGATTCAAGCACTAGAACTTATTTATGGGAAATTAGTAAAGTAAAGGGATGAAATGAATGAGGGAATGTTAAATAAACCATATCTTGAACCATTGTATTTTCTTTGTTTACTTCTTATGCATATTTTAAAGATTCATTTAAAATAATGACATAAGTACTTTTGTGTAATCACATGATATTTCTGCAACCTTTCCACTACTTACCCATTTACTTACCCTACCATTTTTTCTTCACTTTATTTGGGTGCATTTAGGCTAGCAAACCCTTATCGATCTTTTTCTTTTCTTTTACAAATTAAACTATCTAATTCTAACCTTATATCATCCAAGGGCTCAAATTAAACTGATGAGCTCCTTTTATTTACTCTACCTATCTAATGATCTGCCAAGATTACAATGTTTGATCAAATTTTATTCTCTAACTATAAACATAAAATTTAAAACATGAAATAGACAAGTTTAAACAATTTGACTATCATGGATTCTAGCATGAGTAACAAGTTGCCCACAATCATTATTATGCATAAAGTACATAGTAGTGGCATTTTGACTTTCTCACTTTCATGGTCTCTTTTTGTCTTTTGGGGTTCATATATTTTCATTTTTTTGACCTTTTTTTATTCTTTTTGTCCTTTGATTATTCTTTTAGGACATACCCTCTTTACATTTTTTAATTTTTTAATATGGAAAACATTTGCAGAAAGCAAAGGTATGTACAATATTATAAGACTTAACATTAGTCATTCAAAATTATGACTCCTATTGGTACAGGAACCTAATAGTGTCCGCAGAAAACCCTATGTTATCAGTTGGTCAACACTCTGTGGTGAGGCTTGTACCGCTCCCTCGTCGTCGCTCGAAGGAGGTCCGATCAACGGGCTATATTCAAGACCTGATCTCTCTCAATGTCTAAAGAGTTTTCCACTTCATGTAACTTCAAACATCAAGGCAATGGCATAACCTGTTTTTCACATAACAACTTTTTAATCTAGGTATTCAAATATCTTAAATACTTACCTCGCGGTCCTTTGAAAAATTTCCACTCCGCTTCACTATAACTAACTGAGATATCAACTGTGAATTTTGTAACAAATCCTCCTAGAATCCGAATGAGCCAATGATCAACAACCCATGCAATCTGATTTTCAGAGGCTTCTAATCATCACACTAATCCAAGAGTCCACACTATAGGACTATCAAGCTTCCACCTTCCTTGCCTTGCTATCAATTTAGCTAACCACTCATACAGTTCAATGGGAAAACTACAGAAGAAGATTTCGTGTATCTATGTATACAAATACCTATTCAACCACTCTTCCTTACACAAGCATGGGTCCCTATTTTCTTGTGACGCGAACTCGTGAATGTTCCGATCCAACCACTTTTCAATTTATTTCTTGGTCGGATTCCAATGATGCGACATCACACATCTCTTTCAAGCTAATCCTGGTCCCGGAAACAGAACCATTTTTTGGCTTAGGGGGTCCTGACCCAGGTTCAGGGTTAGTTGTGCCAACCAACAAATCCCTACACTATTGGCTCTTTTGGCAACAACCCGTGTAGTGCAGGCTGCATTCTCACCCAAAGTAATATGGGAGGGTTCTAGAACCAAGTTTCTACATCCAGAGATGAGTGTGATGTCTTTTAGGGCCCTAGATCTGCCTTCATGTAGATCGATAAGCTCTTAGGGCTCTATATTACAACTCTATTAAAATAGTCTTCAGAACTTCACCAAGGTCTACGATAAGCCTTTGCGGACCCTTAAAAGTCAATTTATCCACTTACACAAATCAGAGAACAACCCTAAATTAGTGTTCACACAGATCTACTTAAGTTATTTAGTAACCATAACAGAACTCATCATAGTCTTTGTGAAGGTACTTAACATGCATTGCGTACATCTATTAAGACTTATTCAAGAGAATCACACATCATTAGATAAATATTCCATAAACACATTATTCATCAACAACATATATCATAAATAGAAGTAAACAGAGATAAACAGATATACACAGAAATTCTTTAGTAACTTTCTTTATTGATCTTCAATTTAGATTTGCAGACTCAAAACTACCTTGCGCACTCAGCTGCAGGGGTCCGCGCACTTAGTTGCAGACTCTTCCTATGCCTCTGCACACTTAGCTGCAGAGCCTTTCTTCTCCTATCTGACCCACTTCTCTTCTATTGACCCATTACATCCATCTCTAACATAACATGCCTTAGACTCTCTAAGAGACACCTATTTATAACCTTTTCCATACAATCCCATGGTCTGTGGACCATGGGTGGGTCTAAAAACCAACTCAAAATTTACATAAACGAGGGGATAAAACCCCTTTGACTCCTAATCATTTGTGCACTCTGAATCCACAAATCATGGACACTTTTACATTACTTACAAAAAAGACACCAAAACTTGGGTTATCTTAACCCAAAAACTAACCCATGGGACCCCATCCCAACATTTTCCAGTTTTGTTATCTTCAACCCCTATGGTTCTGAATGTCCAAACTGCTTCTCAACCAGGTTCTCCTCCACTGAACAATATCAACCTCCGGTTGATCCTAAAGTTTAATCTTTTCCTTCTTTTCCTGTTTGGTCTTCTTCCTCTTCTTCCTCTTCGTCTAGTGAAAACCCACAAGTTAGTAACATGGTGGATAAGAAGAAGAAGAAAATGAAGATTAAGAAGAAGAAAAATAAGTAGGTGGACAACCTACAACTATTTCTATGGATGCAATAAGTAGGGAGAAACCTTCCAATTAGCCCTGGAAAGTTAAATTCCCTTGCATTCTTTGTAAGGGTGACCACCTTCTTAGAGATTGTCCTATTATTCCCAAGTTATTAGAAGTGTCATCCACAAGATCACATCAACCTTTATCATCAACCTATGGAGATCATACTGGTGATAAAACCTCAACTAGTGATAGCAAGGTCCATGGTTAAAAGGGTAAACTCATTTTTCCTTGTAATTTATGTGAAGGGAATCATCATATTAACCATTTCCTTGTATGGATGAAGCCTCAAAAGTGTTGGAAAACCTTACATCTTCTCAGCCTCATCTTCCAACTGGTTATCGCAATCTTTCCCCTGATACTTTGCTAGTTGATCAAGTGATTGATCATAATTCATATCTAGTCAATCCCACTCTCTCTGAATGTGAATCCCATGAGCTCGTTCCTGACCAACTATTGGTTTATAAAATGGTTGACTTGATTCCACCTTAAATTGATCGTAACTTTCCCATAGAGAGTGAACTTCATACCACTCATGTTCTCCTTGTTTCTTCATATTCCAATGAATTAGGGGGAAATCCTCCCATTCCCATGGTACTACGGGGTGATCCTCCAATTCCCATAACACAAGGGGTAGTTTACCCATTCCCATAGCACTCCCTCCAAGTAGTATGGTCACTTCCGTTGAATGAATTCGACTAGCAGGATATCATCTTCCTTATTACGTTCTTTTCATATCATAGTACAGGATTAAAATATACCCATACCTGGCATAATCATAGATGAAGGCTCATTTGTTAGTATTATGTCCTTAAATACTTGGCAAACTTTAGGTTCTCTACAGCTTGTGCCCATTACCTAGAATTTGTTGGCTTTTAACAGAGGAACTAGTCAACTGTTAGGGATCCTTCCTAAGTTTCCTACTACTTTTGGAGGAAAAATATTCTATACCGGTGTGATGGTTTTCCAAGGCCCTTTGGATTTTAATTTACTTCTTGGCCATGCCTATGTTTATGTCATAGGAGCTCTTGTCTCATCTCTCTTTTGTGTGATATGTTTCTCGCATGAAGGAAGAATCATGGCCATTGATAAACTTTCATTTATTGGTCCTAATTTGGCTCCGAATTAACCATATTCCCTAAATGGTCCTTGTATGCAAGTGGTATCACCCCCATCATAGGTTAATTATGTGGCAACCTGTTCCATGTGCATGTCGACTTATGATCTAGTCAGTGATATAGTGCATCGTGTATTAGGGGCGTTGGAGCCTAATATTTCCATTAGATCCCTTGACATGTATTCCTTCCAGAGTGTTTTTCTCCCATCTAATGAGAACCTCTTGGATGCCATGGCCTCTTTTGGACTATGATAAAGGTCCCAAGAAAATTTCCTTGTCTTGTGTCAAGCTCCTGTTGTGGCCACCAACAACCCCCCTTTTTATTTAGTGTTATGACTAATACTAAATAAGTGGGGACCCTTAGCTAAAAATTCAAAAAAATCAATTATTGATTGTATTTCCTTTTTAATAAAACTTACCATCATAAACTTAAGAAAAGACCTTTGCGAAATCTAAAAAACTTAAGTTTTGTGACGAGGGAAGACAAAATCACTCCTTAAAGGATATCACATCGCAGAAAAGATAACGACATGCCTACTTACAAGCTAAACTCTAAAATCACGAGAATGCAATGCGAAATTGCATAAGGATAAACATATATCGCATCGCAAGTCTTAGAAGCACACTTATAATAAAAAACCGCAGAAAATGCTAATATGCAATAGCGCATATCACAAAATCGTGCCTCGCAAGAAACTGCTTAACACAAAACATGCATATATTATGATTCTGTGATGTTGCGATTATGCGATATTGTGATTATGCGATTTGCGACCATGTGATATTGTGAAATTGCGATAATGCGACAAAACAATCTTATGATAGGACAACAGAAAGATCTTGTGATCTTGCGATTATGCGATGCAGCGATCTGCGATATTGCAAAGCAAATCGCAAAATCGTCCCATCACAAATTTTTCTGGTTCATTATTCAAGAAAAAGTGTTTCCATTAAACGAGACTGGTTATGTGCTTTAATGCTCATTAATGAAGTAGTTTCCAGTTGTTAATGAAATATAGTTTTGAGTTTATCGAAGAGCCAGTTGACGTAAGGTGGCATATTTTTACATGTCTTCGCAGTCAAAGCATTCCCGTCGTTATTTATTATCATTACTCTCACCTCACTTGTAAACTGCAGGAACAAAGGACAAAAGGTTATACAAAGCAATGTACATGAAACTACGGCGAAGATAGGCAAGGCTCTGATGTCTGAAGATAAAGAAATGGCACCCTTATACACAGACACCACATGCAACAGAAACGTGGGTATTTTCACCTGGGAAGGCATACATAATCTACTTGAGGAAATAAATCCTAAGGTAATGGGATTAATAGTTACTACAGACTCATCAGAGTTTTCTAAAACCTCAGTTGCACATTTAGCTTGTTCAGTTCTGCGCCGAGTAGCAGCAAGATCCAATCTGCCAAAAGAAAGCACGCAAGAGGTAGAAAACGCATCAAGGAAGCCCAGATCGAGAAACAAAGGCAGTTTCCAATGTGCAATTAGCGCTTAGCACTAATCGCGCATCGCCAGGAAAAATTTCTTGAAGAGCCATAGCAGCTATAATCAGACTAAAAACAGAGGGCTTAAGAAAAGGTAGATTAACTAAGTTAAATTCAGTTTTTCACTGGGTTTACTTAGTAGAACCACATAGCAGGTGCATGACTCTCAAACAAGCATCATAAATTCTGCCGCAAAGATGGTGCCAGCCCTAGCAATTTCCATTTTCACAGGACAGCTAAAGGCCAAAGTCGGCCAACCAACTTTGCTCAAGCAAATGCTGAATGCTTGTGATATAAAGGAGAAAATACAGAAATAGTTAGCTTTAGATTTAATTTTAGAAATAGTTTTATTTTATTTTGCCTAGAAAAAGGATGGTCATTTAAGCCGTATCCTAAAATTTTTGTAAATAAGTTATTTTTAGACGTAGTTAGTAGTATTTAAACCCTTCTCATGCATTTAGAGAAGAGTCCAGAAATTTATCAAAAACTTTTCCTCAGAACATGCACTTTTGCACCCTCGGAGGAGGTTTTTGTGAATGAATGGAACAGGATTTATTGATTTTTGCATCTGATGTTGCACTTCTGTACTCTTAGTTGATGTTGGATTGAGAAGAGATAAATCGCTATCGCTTGAAGCTCATGAGTAGAACTAGTTATAAATGGTACTTCTATCTCTTAATTGTTTCTATCTCCTGTGTTAGAGTGATATTTAAGCTTAGTTGTTTATATGTTAACGCTTGAATGACCAAGTTATCATTTGGCACTTTTGTACGGTGATAGCTATTTATTTATGCTTGATATATGAACAGCTTATTATGCGATATTTTTTTCACAACTGTTTCCTTTAACTTTTTATGCGAAGTAGTTCATCTATATTGAATTATTTTCTTATAACAGTTGAATGATCTTTATTACCAATTGTTATTTGAAATCAATTTAGATCGCATAACAGAAGAATCATACCCCGGGTTAGTATAGATTTAGATGTTGTTGCTTTTTTAGAATACAATTACATGTCATTAGATTAGAATTAGAAGTAGATCATCTCAATTAGAATCTTTTAAAGCCAAGAAAATCATTCAATCTTAAACACACCTAAATTGGGAAACTACTCCCGTTATCCCCAATCAGATCCACTATACCAAACGGAAAAGGAGCTACCAACCAAGTTCCAGACCGGGTGGGTATCCCCCTTGTTGTATACCTGATTTTCGGGGCTTCAACATATTTGGCGCTAGAAGGAGGGCCTGTAACTATGAATGGCAAGCAAGTCCAAATCAAAATACCATTCTGAGAGTAAATTGCCCTCACCATCTCCCCTGACTTCTCCACTTCATTTAGAATCTTTAAATCCACAGTCATAAGTCGTAGGATCAATAGCCGCTTCTATAAACCCTGAAATTTCAAAACAATCTATTTTTGAACCTCCTGAAGTTGAATCTTTGATTCACAAACTTTAGCGATTTTCTATATCTCCTCAAAGGTCTGATAAATCTCAAGGTAGCGTGACTTTGCAATATAACCCTGCTCATCCCTTAACCAGATTAAAAAGTGAAAAGTTTGGTGTTCAACCAACTGAATTAACTCTACCCACAAGGAAGAGAGCAAGGAAATCACCTAAAGGGTCCGATAGCGAGACTCTTTCACCATCATCATCCATCTCAATATCTTCACTGCAAGGTCAATCATCCACTCCATCACTTCAGACCATTGTCCACCACCCTACCAATACTTCTACATCTCCTTCCCAAACATCTGGAATTGTAATACCCTCAGTTCCTCAACCTCAAGGATCATCTTCTGCACTTCCTTCCATTAGTAGATCAGTGATGGCTCAATCTCCATGGAATAACCTAGTGGCAGTATTAATGCCTGCACCCTTGAGTTAGTTACCAACCCATCCTGAAAAATGGCTGCCTAAATTCAATCCTGAAGAAGGCATGCTAGCGGAAGATCATATCAATAACTTTATGCTATCCATAAATCTTAATGGAGTTACTAATGAAGATGATGTCGTTCGAATTTTTCCTTATACCCTTCAAGGAACAGCCGGATCATGGTATTTTTCATTACCATCTAGATCTATCACTAGTTGGGACATCTTCGAGGAGCAATTCCTCATTAAGTTTGGTGATGATAGGTCTACTGCGACGTTGATTAGTGACCTATCAAACCTCAGGGCCCAATCAAAAGAAACTATCAAAGACTTCAATTCTCATTTCAATAAACTATTAAACAAAATTCCTACTGCTTCCAAGCCCAGTGAAGAAGTGCGAAGTGAATGGTACATTACTGCTTTACCATCAAATATAAAAATCTTCGTGGATAGGGCTAATAAGACAACTTTGGCTGAAAACATGAAAGAAGTAATAGCTATAGAGAAACAGATTATAGCCCTTGAAAAGAAGACCGCGATCGAAGAACGGAAGTCTAAGAAGGTAACGTTCAAAGAAGATCCCAAGAAAAAGAAATTGAAAGATCCTTTTGATATAGAAGGATTACAAAAAGTTTTGAAGACCATGTCTAACGAGATGGTCAACGTTAAGAAACAAGTGGCAGAAAATTCTTCAAAGAAGCCATACAGAGATTTTAAAATAAATCCCTCGAATGATTCAGAGCCCCCCAATGCCATTACAAACGCTGAATCTGAAGAAGAAGAGGAGATCGCTACTCAAGAGAAAACTGATGAAGAAGAGGTGGTAGAGTTACAAGGAATGTGGGATTTCATCCTCCCACAAGAAGAGGATCAAGAAGCATTCTCGGTTAGTACATGAAGCAGAAATCAGCTTGATCCCCCCCAAACTACCCCTAAGCCAAAGAGCGCAAGCTCGGCAACGAAGGATAAAGTTGCACCCAAGAAGACAACATCTAAAGCGACTCAAACCAGCCCAGTCCAAATAGATTCCTCTACTCCATCTAAAATGCTGATTGTTTTGGATGAAATGGAGTAAAATATTATAGAATATATGAAGAAGACTCGGGCCAACATCACTCTTTATGAATTGAGCAAGTTAAAACACCAGCAAAAGATACTTTTGAAAGAATTACATGTTGTGCCAGTTGCACCTTTGCCTTCCGCTGTAATTTCTCATGCTTCTCATGAAATGGGAAGACTTCCGACTAATGCAATTAACAAGATTCATCCAAATGACATCGCATTGATTGGAGGAAGATCAAGATCTCATACTCCCCCCTTTCTTCTTACCTATGAAATTTTTAATAAAAATGTGCATAATTGTTTAGTGGATTTTGGAGCTTCATCAAATATTGTACCAAAATCAATATGTACAAAATTGAACATTCAACCATAGAAGTCTGTTGTGCACATAGTCCAACTAGATCAATCGCGGGTTGAAGTGATTGGAGAATTAAATCAAGTTACCATAAGGTTGTCATCCAACCCAAAGGTATGTCAAGTTATCGACATTTTTGTTGCTAATATTCCAGATTTTTATGGCTTAATTCTTAGCAGAGATTGGTCAGAAAAGCTTCATGGATATTTCGCAATTGACTAGTCGCACATGTGGCTCTCGTACAATGGTAAACCCAATCAAATAAAAGTTTAACAAGAAAGACATCAGAAATACATAGTGACAGAGCTAGAGGTAGAAAATGAACCAGTAGCATATAACAATAGCATCATTGGCAATTACTCAGTATATTCTTTCCTACGGAATTTCAATGCTCATACATCACCTTATTTAAAACATTTTGTTTTGTCCCAAGTCGAAAACTTTTCTCATACAGATAGTTCTAGATGTATCAATTTTTTAGACAAACCTGTAAATAACTCTTCATTTTGGAAATTATTTTTTGATGGTTCTAAATCTAATGAAGGAGTAGGAGCAAGATGCGTGCTAGTTAGTCTAGAAGGAGATAAAACTATGTTAAATTGCAGGATCAAATTTGATTGCACCAACAATACCACTGAGTATGAAGCTTTAGTCCAAGGGTTGTACAAAGCAATCGGATTAAATGTCAAATACCTTCAAGTTTTCGGAGATTCAGAAATTGTAGTTAGACAAGTACGTAATACTATACATTGTTTATCTGGTCATTTAAAACATTATCAATCTCTAGTTCAAGATATGACTGAACACTTTATAGAATTTAATATTTCATCAATTCCCGGAATCCAAAATGCAAGTGCAGACCTCCTAGCTAACGTAGCTTCCAAACTTGTCCCTTCAGAAGATCTTAGTCCTGATAGATTTTCAATAGAATTAATCTTTCGACCTTCTATTCTTGACAACATCACAAATTGGAGAATTTTTAATGACGATCTTGACATCGTGAGTTTTCTCATATCTGAAGGATCCTATACCAATCAAATAATTGACGAAGACCAACATGATTGACAATTGCAACAGGATAGCACTAACAATTCTATACCTAAGTCGGTAGTCAAACTAGAAGACCTTTATGATTTGAAAGATTGGTTTAAAATATCTACTAATTCAAAACTCCAAAGTTCAACTTTGAACTAAGAATTAGTAAATCTGGGAACTGATGCCAAACCACAAAACGTCAATCTAGGCCTTGGCATAACTCCGAAAGAAAATTAGCATACATTCATCTTTTGAGACAATACAAAAATGTTTTTGCTTGGAACTATGATAAACTTAAAACATATGACACTTCTATCATCCAACATACTATTCCAATGATGGAAAATGCAAAACCAGTCCAACAGAAGTTGAGAAAAATCCATCCCAATTTAGAAAATCAGATTAAATCTGAACTCAACAAGTTATTGAAAGCCAAAATAATTTTTCCCGTTCGACATTCCAAATGGGTCTCCAATAAGGTCCCTGTTAGTAAGAAAAATGGAGATAGTAGAATTTGTATTGACTTTCAAAACCTTAATAAAGCCTGCCAAAAGGATAATTTTCCTTTGCCTCCTATGAAACAAATTTTGCAGGCAGTCGCTGGGTCAGAATTAATGTCCTTTTTGGATGGATTCTCAGGATATAATCAAGTGTTGGTAAATCCTAACGACCAATTAAAAACCACATTCAGGACCAAATGGGGCACCTACGCATACCAAAAAATTCCTTTTGGCCTTATTAGTGCTGGTGCCACTTTTCAAAGAGCCATGGACATTGCATTCAAAGGTTTAGTTAATAAATCTATGGTAATCTATTTGGATAATATAACTGTCTATTCCAAGAAATGAAGCAACCATCTCAGAGATTTAAAACAAATCTTCCAACATTGTCTTAGATATGGAATTTCACTCAACCCTAAAAAGTCCTTTTTCGCATTAAGTGAAGGAAAACTTCTAGGATTCATAGTGTCAAAAACTAGAATTCACATTGACCCTGACAGAATCAAAGAGATTTTCGAAATTTCCCTACCTCACAACAAAAAATCCATGCAATCTTTCCTTGGTCAGATCAACTTTGTAAAGAGATTCGTGCCAGACTTTTCAAGAATTGTGTCTCCTTTACAAACTATGATAAAAAAGAACTCAAACTTCAAGTGGGGCCAAGACGAATATGAGGCATTCAATCTAATCAAACAAGTAATTGTGAATGCTCCATCTTTAGCGACTCCAAATTTTTTAGAGCCTTTTATTTTATATAAATTTTCCTCTGACAGATCATACACAACAATTCTTACCCAAGAGAATGAAGATAAGGCAGAAGCTCCAATTGCTTTTTTCATTTCAAACTTACAGGGGGCTGAATTAAATTATTCATATGTGGAGAAACAGGCTTATGCTGTTTTCAAAGCAATCAAATATTTCAGACACTTCCTACTCAAAACTCATACAAAAATCATTGTATTGTTTTCAGCAGTAAGAAATATTTTAGTACAAAAAGAGGTGGGTGAGAAAAGAGCCAATTGGGTCACTGCCTTACAAGAATATGATGTAGAAATAAAACTAGCAAGTATTGTAAAAGGTCAAGGCTTTTGCAAAATGTTGGCCAGAGCATCGCTGATATCTGAAATTCCATCTGTAGACATATGAGTGTACAAGGTAAGCCTAAACGATAATGAGTCATTATATGCCGATATCATTTATTATCTGAAGAATGGGTATGCCCCTTCACACCTCGATCATATTAAGAAAAGATCTCTAAGATTGAAAGCCAAACAATATCAACTCTTGAATGATGTTCTTTTTAGGATAAATTATGATTTTGTTCTACTTAGATGTCTCGAAGAATCTGAAGCTAATTTTTTTTTGGAGGAACTCCATGACGGGCCAGCAGGCGGACACTATGCCGGAGATGCTACTGCACATAAAATCTTACGTGCAGGCTATTACTGGCCCAATTACGTAAGGAAATGTCAAGTCTGCCAAACAACCACTAGAAGACAAAAGAAACCATCTTTACCACTACAGTCGGTCAACATTGAGCGACCTTTCGATCAGTGGGGATTGGACATAATAGGTGAGATCGTTCCTCACTCTTCTAAGAAACATAGATACATCCTTACAGCAAGAGATTACTTTACTAAATGGGTAGAATTAGTTCCACTCAAGACGGCTAATGTTGAACATATCATTGAATTTATAGATCAATTCATAATCACCAGGTTTGGATTGCCTTCCACTTTAATGTTTGATAATGCATCATACTTTTCTGGAAATGCAATGATTGAATTTGTGCTTAAAAGAGGTTTTAAACTTAAATATTCCACCAATTATTATCCACAAGGGAACAGGTTAGCTAAATCTACCAATAAAAACCTAATTAGGATTATCAAACGAACAGTTGACCAAAATCATAAAAATTGGCATAAATCTTTAATATATGCTTTATGGGCAGATCGAATAAAACAAAAAGCTTCAATTGGCACTTCTCCGTTCAATTTAGTTTATGCAAAAGAAGTGGTTCTCCCAATTCATTTAGCAATTCCCTCTCTGTCTTTAGTTCAATATATTGATGAAGTACCAACTTCCTCCTTACAACTAAGGCAAATGGAAATAATCAAGTTAGAAGAACAAAGAGAGCAGGCCAAAAGAACTCACGCTCATCATCAAGCATTAGTAAAATCCTCTTTTGATTCAAATATAATTACCAGAAAAGATTTTCAGGTGGGAGATCTAGTTTTAAAATGGGACAAGGCTCATGAAGAAAAAGGAAAACATACTAAATTTCAACAAATGTGGCTTGGTCCTTTTCAAATTGTAGAAATCATAGGTCTGTCCACTTTCATGTTGCGGGATTTAATAGGGAAAAGAGATTCTTTACCTGTTAATGGCAAGATCCTTAAGAAATATTTTCCTTAGAAGATTAT
>APFE030140049.1:6062-20840 GCA_000404065.3 Pinus taeda
AATAGGGTTTTAGAATTTTAATTTAATTATCATTAATTATTAAGTGGATGGTGGAGATTTAACTTCTACATAATGTTCTAGAATATTCTTAATAGTAGTTAAAAAGTTGAGAATAATATTAAAAATAGTCAAAGGTTGAAATTAATTTTAAAAGTAGTTTTGCCTTTTCTACCATTATAATTAAATTCATTGACTAATAATTTTGTGTGCATGTGGTATTAATAAATCATAGGATTGGTTCATGGTATTGTAATAGATAGGTAATGAATCTCAATGGTTAAGTAGGAATGAATCTCTATTGTTAAGGCTAGTGTGAGTAGTATAACTAATAGACAAATGACCTTCTTCATGGCAATTTTTCTAATTAATTTTAATCAAATCCAGCAAAGTTTTTTAAAGATTTGAGTTTAAGTTGTTTAATTTGTATAATTTGAGTGCCCCATGAGTTTTTTAGGGTGTTGAATCCATTTATGCATTCAAAAATGTATTTTAAATAACAAAAAATCATAATCTTGTTTGAAATTGTATCATTGAATTGTCTATAACAAGGTTATTTTTGTACTATAAGTTAATTATATATATATAATTGAAAAGAAATTATAATTTAGTTTTTGTAAAAAACATGAAATGTATCATGAAAAAATGTTTTGATATTTTACATGCATATCTGGTTATCCATGTTTACTGGCCATTTAATTTATATGGCTATGATAGTTATATATATAAAATATTTTTATATGTATTTTAAGTAAAATAATTTTATATTAAGTTCAAGGGTGTAAATTAGTTGGCCATAAAGTATATTATTAAGGCACTTTATATGATGTTGTAGGTTCAAACTGTGCCTAGACTTTGTGATGTGCTTGGGGGAGGGGTGGTGAACCTAAAGCACTTAGCAACCTAGACTATGTGTTGTGCTTAGGGTTGTGTGATGACATGGTGTTGTGCTTGGGAGGTATGTGGTATACCTAAAACATTCAATCAATGTCATGGAATTAAATGATTAGATTGTGTGTTGTGCTTGGGGAGTGGGCGGTCCACCTAAAACACATTTACAAAACTATGTGTTGTATTTGGAGGTGTGTAGTGACATGGAGCCAAAAATTGGTCCCTCTTCCTTGTTGATAAATAAATCTAAGCTATTTGCCTAACAACCTAGACTATGTGTTGTGCTTAGGGTTGTGTAGTGACATGGTGTTGTGCTTGAGAGGTATGTGATATACCTAAAACATTTAATCAATGGCATGGAATTAAATGATTAGATTGTGTGTTGTGCTTGGGGAGTGGGCGGTCCACCTAAAACACCTAGCAACCTAGACTATGTGTTGTGCTTAGGGTTGTGTAGTGACATGGTGTTGTGTTTGGGAGGTATGTGGTATACCTGAAACATTTAATCAATGGCATGGAATTAAATGATTAGATTGTGTGTTGTGCTTGGGGAGTGAGTGGTCCACCTAAAACACATTTACAAAACTATGTGTTGTGTTGGAGGTGTGTAGTGACACGGAGGCAAAAATTGGTCCCTCTTCCTAGTTGATAAATAAATCTAAGCTATTTACCTAACAACCTAAACTATGTGTTGTGCTTAGGGTTGTGTAGTGACATGGTGTTGTGCTTGAGAGATATGTGGTATACCTAAAACATTTAATCAATTGAATTAAATGATTAGATTGTGTGTTGTGCTGAGAGAGTGGGTGATCCACCTAAAACATATTTACAAAATTATGTATTGTAGTTGGAGGTGTGTAGTGACATGGAACGAAGAATTGGTCCTTCTTTCTAGTTGATAAATAGATCTAAGCTATTTATTTATTCAATTATAAGCTCAATACATATAGGGATCATTTTTCCAACCACTCTTAGTGTTCTCTTTCTTTATATATAGGCCCAATTTTGTGGCTCTTCTACCATTTTAGCTTGAATTATGGGTTTTTTTAGCTTGAATTATGGGTTTGAAAATAGCACTAGAGGGGAAATCGTGACTTTATGGGGCATTCTATACTATGGATCTATGGTTATCTCTCTCGTCCATGACTGTCTTTGGGAACTCAAAGGTCCAGTTCCCTGCTCTCAAATTGGTTAAGGCATATTTGATCCATGAGTAGACATTTTGATTTTTTATCTTTCTCTCACATACGTCGAGAGCAGAATTCTGTTGCGGACAATCTCTCAAAGGAAGATTTATATATGATGGATGGAGTGATTAAGTTCCAGATCTTCCAAAATAGTCGTTTCATCGACGAGAAAATCATTCCTATTCCTTGATCCTTTCGTGGTTATGGTTTGGTTCTTTCTATGTCTTTTCTTCACCATATTTTGATCCGGCTTCGTTCAGACATGTTGTTGTCTTTTCTTCACCATATTTTGATCCGGCTTTGTTCAGACATGTTGTTGTGGGGATATGTTTATATTGTATACCGGTGTATGGCCTCTTTATTAGATGCTTCATGATATTGTCTTTTTGTAGGCATTATGGCAGCAGTATATGTGGTCTTACTTCATTAGGTGTCTCGTTGAAAACTCCTACTAGATATGGCATATTGTTGTTGCTTTTTATGACAAAATATTAGTGTTTGATCCAGCAAATGTAAATGGGTTTTATGAATATGCGGGTTCTTATTAAAGCCCTTGGATCTAGTAATAGAAGTACCACCTGCAACAGATCTATGCATAGATCTCAATTCAGGGCATGAATATAACCCCATGAAGCACCACGATTACGCGGAATGCATCCCATTTCCACCGATGCCCACAACGGAAGGAATTCTTGAATCTATGGAGCTTAACATACCGCTTGGAATCCTGGCACAACAACCATATCAATGTCAGCTCATCATCACAACAACCATTTCAGTCAGATCCATAGCCACAATCTCGGATCTATCTAGCAGTAGATCGCCCACCAGTAATTATTTTTCTCATAGATCCGTGGATCGAGATAGTTGCAATCCCATGAAGGAATATCAAAGTCAAAATAGAGAAGTAGATCTAGATCTGGGGAGTCTATTTCACTTCTCGCTGGTACAAACTATTTCTCCTACATTATGGGTGGATCTGCTGACCCAGCCATCGTATACTCGGGAGATGATCGATCGAAGCCCACCAAATAGGAATGCATAGAGAGTAGATCTAGATCTAATCCAAATTCTTATCAAAACATTGCAAGGGAGGAATATCAAGCGGATCTCGAATGGGAGGCGGATTCAAGATTTAAAGTGCGAGATACAAAATCAACTAGGTATTTCAGCAAGTATGCAAAGCTTGATTCACGCATGACACATTTTGTAGGACAACTAACTACACACTAGAGGTTTATGGCATCATCTCAGATTCGACCATCATCCTCACCCTTAGATTGCGAGTGGATGTTCTGGGACCAGCTCAAAGGGCACAAGTTCTTTCAAAGATGCAATCAAAGGGAAGGAGGAATCCCAAACCAAACCAACACTAGTTCTAGAACTACCTGGACCCTATATCGTGGAGCAAAAATCCTAGATACCAACTTTGACAGTGTCTTTGCCTGAGGTAAATGAAGTTTATGCAAATTTCCATACGAAAGCAGTGATATGAAGATTTAATGGATTCTAGCCTAAATCAGAGACTCTACATCAATGGATATTTTCTACATGGACATCGAATTGTGATATTCATTTATCTTCCAAGGGGTTTTTATACTTAGATTTGAAATAGTAAAAGATAAGGATTATGCCCTCAACAAGGGACCATGGTTCTGGGGCAATGCAGGGCTCTTTATGGTCCCTTGGTTTCCAAGTTTTGGTGCCACCACTATGGTGGTATCCAAAATGCATGTATGGGTAAGGATAGACAATCTACCACTACATTTCTGGCACCACAAAGTATTAGAATGCATAGAGAACTCCCTAGGAAAATTTCTAAAGATTGATGCGGATAGAGTTTCATGAGGAATTTTTAACTTTGCCAGAATATGCATTGAAGTAGATCTTAGCCAAGGTCTACCTAACCACATTATGCTAGTCCACAACAATATACAGTGGACGCAACCACTAGATTATGAAAATACAACATTTTGTTGTTGTGGATGTCCACAAATAGGTCACCTTAAAAGTGCATGCCCACAAGCTAAAATATTGTCCCAAAAGAAATAAGAAACAATCCCAAAAGCCAAAAGGTTGGCAATGCACCGATCCCCTCGAAGAAGCAGCCGATGAAGCAGAGATAACAAAAAATATTGCAGACAATAATGAATAGAACATTCAGAACATCTCACAGCGGGACGAGATCAAGCACAGCTTCACAATAATTTTGAGACCCACCAACCCACTGCAACATAATGAGAAGCACACGCCTGAAAAGGAAGTAAGTGGTAGCAAACAAATACATAGATCAGAAGGATATGATTCTGACAAAGAATATCTTGCAATTACAAAAGAGAATCAAATGTCTATTGTAACATCCACACCCAACGCTGGTGGTTGGCGAAAAGTGGAAAAAAAGAAAGGTAGAAAATAATAGATTAGTCCTTTATAGAACCTGAGAAATCAGGACCTGATTATTATGCATATGCTCTTTAGCATCTACAACATGTAATTTTGCTCATTATGAATAAAATTACAATTTTTCTTGGGAATAATATATATAATATATATATAAATAATATATATATAGATAATATATATATATATATCCATCTTAATTCTAAATCTATGATGTATTGAAGGATAGTTATAGGTCCTTTGAGGTGAAAACTTGAAATATGGACTAACTTTAGGACTAAAAGATGTAGTCTAACTAATAGACAAAATGACATTTTTCAAGGCATTTTTTCTAGTTATGTTTAACCAAAATCCGATAGAGAATTTTAAAAACTTGATTTTTAAGTTGTTTAATATGTAGAATTCCAAATCCCTAGGGGTTTTTTAGGGTGTTGAATCCATTTATGTATTCAAAAATGTATTTTAATTAAAAAAAATCACAATCTTGCTTGAAATTTACCACTGGATTTCGGTGAAAAGGGTTATTTCATCTATAAGTTAGACTCCATCAGACTAAAATTGCCACACACACGCACACATATAAAACTTAGCAAAAAAGTCCAGGGGATGCTTCCGCACATTCGTAAATAGCCTCCACAGTAAACCTTTTCAAGGAAAACCAAGGGATGTTTTCCTACATTTGGAAATGGATTCTCTAGTAAACACATTGTTATAGACTAGTGCACTTCACCAAGGATGATTCAAACGAAGCACCGATTGACATTAAATTCTCCAAATACCCAACAACATTAACAATAACGGTTGAACAAACATTTTTTGTTTTTTCCGAAAATAAACTTCACAAGGAAATCCAAAGGATACTTCTCCACATTTATAGATGGCATCCCTAATAAATTAGGTACCTTTGAATATTCAGATACATTATCTCTTATCACAATTATATACATTATAACTTCTTAAATTAGCATTTATATTATTTCATAAATTTATTAAAATTTAGATTTATAGTAAAAACATTATGTTGCATCCTCGATGGGAGTGTTGGGTTGCAGAAGCCACCCATCACGTGGCAAATGACAGCTGGCCAAAGGTTAATACGTGGGAGGGAAGGACATCAACCCATCCACCATGCAAGAGTTATTATTCCTGCGCCCACTTGTGTGAACCATTCATTTTCTCCCTTGCAATCGATTTTCCTTGATTTGGGATTCAATGGCATCGTCCCACCTCTGGATATATTGCATGGTTTGCAAAATGCTCCATTTGTTCTATGACACTTTGAGTAATGTGTTCCCCTCTCCGTTTTCATCTGCTTTAGCTCCTAGCCTAGGGTGGTGGTCATCTGTCTTGTGTGCCTTTGGCGTGTCTCTTGTGACATTCTCTTGCTTGCTCTTGCTAATTGAGAAACTTTCCCTCTCCATCTTACTCCGAAGGGTGCACCTTTTATAGTTCTAGCTAGCTTCGAGTTTAATTGTCTTGCTCTCTCGGGGTTTCTCGCCTTGGCCTCTTGGTGGGTTCTTCTAAGGTGGTTTGTGTCATACATCTGATTCTTTTTTTCTAGTTTTGGGTCTGTTTGTGGTGTTGTTTCCCTCGAGGTGGCAGTATTGGTTCAAGGGTGGTGTTGGCCTCTGGGTGCTCTCATATCTTGGCTCTTCCTTTTCTGAGTCATTGGTCCCAAACCCCCCTTCGGTGAACTGTTTTGACTCTGGTGTCAGTTTAGAAGTCAGGGCCTTGCCTTTCAATTCCCTCTCGTGTGTTTTCTATTTACTATCTGGTCCTTTTTGGTTGGGTCTCTCTCGTCTACTCTAGTTTGGCACGATTCTAGTCGGGGTGCTGAATTTTCGGTGGTGGGGAATTCAACACTGGATAACCCCACCTATTTGGTCTGTGACAAAGTCTGCTTGGTCCCGGGTAACAGGTGGTAGTGCTTTGGGTATCTCAATTCTCCGAGACATTGGCTTCCTTCTAGGATCCAACATGAAGCCTAGTCCTCACTCCTCACGTGTCTTAGCTGCAGTAAAATATGAAGGCTCTCTTGCTTATGTTGGGTGTCGGTGAGGTGTCGTAATCATGCACAATGGGATTTCTAAGCAGGGTGCGGGTCCATCGAGGGGCATGGGGTGTGGGGGTCATAGTTCCTCAGCAACTTCTTTGGTGGGCAGTGGTCGCAAATTTGGATATGCAGTGTGGTTGTGGCACAGGCGAAGGTGGTTGTGGACAGGGACGCAGTCGTGCTACAACGTCCTAAGGTTGCAACAGTTAGGGAGATGGTGAATATGTGGGTCAGGCTCCTTCCATGCAGTCAGGAATCTCCTTTTGCGGTCCTTGAATTGGTGCAATCTAGCTTTACTCAGTTGGACACCCTTGATCGAGCCCGCAAGGAGGAGCACAAGGCCTTCATGGCCAAACTTGGATAGCTCTAATACTTTCAGTTCCATGTTCATGAAAGGGTAGTAGTGCTGTGGCGCAGGCAAAACTTGTTGACTGAAAAATTTGAAAAACTGGAAACTTGGCTTGCTCACTTTGAGCACCATTTCAATTGCCTATATCACCCTTCGCCTCCTCTAGGTACAAGGCCAGATAATCCTGCTTCAATTAACTCTAACGACTGATTATGATCACTGTTGTTTTTCTTGTTCTTTTAGTTTTCTAGAATGTTAGGCCTTTCAAGCTATGGACCTCTCAGCTGGTAGTTTTTCTTTTTGTACATTGTATGATTATCGCATTGGTTAACGAACCTGGTTTGGGTGAGACCACATGCATTTTGATATCCCTATATATGCTTTTTGATTAATAAAAACTCTTTGACTAAAAAAAACTATTATGTTACAACTTATTATATTATTAGAAAACCCTTTTAAATAAATTTTAATACCATATATAGATTTAACAAAAGATAAAAACACATCTAACACCTTATATGACATTGTTGTTCTCTCTTTCCCCCCAAAAAAATCCATATTTTATAATTTTCCAATATACAAATATCATTTAACTAATCTTTTTATGATGAAAACAATCGTTTTCTTTGATTTGAAAATTTTTGAGTATGAAAATAACTATTACATCATAGATTCATTAATAGGATTGAAAATCACCCTCAACATCAAGGTTTTGATGCATTGTATTATTATCATAACAAATAAAACTTTTCAATAGGATTGAAAATCACCTCAACATGAAGGTTTTGATGCATTGTATCATTATCATAACAAATAAAACTTTTCATAAATGATGGTATTAATGTAAAATTAAAATATTAATTTTATTTGTATTTATTTATTTGTATAGATAATAGTTTGGTATTTAATTTGATTTTACAAATATAAAAAATAATAATTATGGGTAATTGGATTTAATTTCAGTGATTAGGAGAAATGATTATGATATTCCTCATATAGATTCAATTTTTGTAAGTGACATATTGAACTTTTCATATCTAGCTTTAGGGCTAACTTACCCTATATATGTATACAAGGAAAACTTTACAAGAAAATCCAAGGGATGTTTCCCCACACTCATCAATAGCCTCCCTAGCAAACTCACTGATATAAACTAGTTCACTTCACCTAGAGTGTCTGAATCAAGTACTCATTGACATTAAATTATCCAAATCCCTAATATCATCAATGATAGTTAACTGAGTTGACCCTTTTTTCTTTCTTCTGAAGGAGCAAACTTGGAAAGAAACCCAAAGAGTACTTACCCACATTCATGAATGGTATCCCTTGTGAATTTGTTAGGGTACATGTGCCTCATCCAAAGGCTTTGGATGTAGATGCATTAACTGTGATCATAAATACATTACATCTCTTCTTATATTGTCACTTATGTTATTTCATAAGCTTATTAAGATTTACATTTGAAGTAAAGATTGTTATGTTCCAACTTATTCAATATCACAAGTGTAGTGTGCTTGACTATCATGATAGAGGAACCCTGAATGAGTTTAATGAACACAAATTTGATGATAAAATAGCATAGATATATCTTAACTTTGTATTTCTTATGCATAAAGAGGGATCAAAATCCCTTAAAGTTGCAAAAACTTACTAAGGTTCTTTTAATTTAAAATAAGTTTTTTAATTTATGTCCATTCTTCATGTGTGCCTGTGATGTTTCAACTCTTTGTTGAGCACAACAGGGATTACACTTCCATTATATCATGCAACACACCATTGAAATTTTTTAACTAATATCCATCTGAACTCCAAATTGATCATTATAAATTTGAAGTTAAGATGGAATGATAAAATATTATATTTGTATTTCAATTATATTTTTGGTTTGCTAGCGTGTTTCTGACTTGGGAGACTAGCTTGTGCTCTAAGAAACTATGAGTCCTAGGCATCTAAGCTATCAAAACCTAGAATGGGTTACAAAAACCCTCAAAAAGTATAGATATATATTTTTTGTCTCCTCTCAACCACTATGAGTTTCAAACTTTGGCTATCTTACAAAATGGAACCCTTGAAATCTAGTTGTAAGAACAAGATTTCATTGTTATTTTTTTTAAATTGCTTTACTTGAAATCTAATCGTGGTAACATGACTTGTCTTTCATATATATATATATATAATATATATATATATTATATATTATATGATGATGATGAATGATGACGACGATTAACATACGCTAAGACCAAAATGTTTATTGGACCTGTTGGATACCTATACCAATAGGTTTCATATTTCATGATTGGCAATTCAAAGTGCCAAATATGCTCTGCTTGCTGATACAAAGATCCCATATTTCCAAGACAAGGCAAGGTGTGTACATGCCTTCATGTGTACTAAAATTTGATGGATGGTCCAACAGTCTAATCTGGATCATGCCATGTTTCAATTTTCTGTTGTAGAATAGAGAAAGAAGTCTATCCAAACTGTTTAATCTTGGCAGACCAGTAGTTAGGCAGAGAAAACTAAGGTTCCCAACTGCTTAATCTGGGGCCTTGGAAGCAATAAGGGTAGTGTTAGATAGGCACTCAAAAGAAAAAGCCAATGGAAAAGAAAAGGCACATAAGCTTCTGCAAGTCCAAGTGCACCCTCCAAGAAGAAACAAAAGATGCTAGGCAAGTAGATGGGTAGGTAGATGGGGTTGCAGAAGTGGTATTCCTTTCAAGCTGAATCTTGCTGGTAAATACAAGGAAAGCAACACAATGGAGCATGTCTAACTTCCCTTTTTTCCTTATTCGTCACTCATTACTAACATCCCTTCACCAGTTGTGTCTATGAAAGAATTCAAGGTTTCATGTTGGTCCTTATTTCCTTTAAGAGCCACATTTCTTGTGCACAATTCTTTTCATTTTGATCTACTCCCTAAGCTAAGTTGTTTTCAAATAAACTTAGTGATATCACTCCTCATTCACCCTCTCCCTCCATATTAACCTTTAACCTCTATTATCTAGCTCCCTATGTCACCCTTTCCCTACTATTATAACACCATGGTGTATAAACCCTAAGCATTCTATAAATAATCCCCCCCTTGGCATTATAGCCATATGATTCACCACTAGGGAATCAAATTGACATCTGGTCAGTTTGAGAACCCAAGCCTAACCTCTTTTCCTCCTTCAGAACTCATCTACCTAGTCAATCCTTCATTTTTCCTAAAAACCTTGGAAAAAACCCATCTGCACCCTTTAACCCGCTCAAAAGGCAAAATACCTTGAAAACCCACTTTTCCACTTTATCCTAAGTTCGGGATTTATGTGCGTTTTATACAAAATACATTGAAAAACCATTGTTTTTGCCTTATCCTAAGTTGTTAAGCCGCGCGCGATTTTACAAAGAAATTTCATAAAAAACCCATTTTTCCTAAGTTTTTGTGATTAGCGCGCCTTTGTAAAAATACATTACAAAACCATGCAATTCGCGAATAATTCTAAGGGTCCCGCCGGGCACAAATCCCATGAATAATAATTGTTTATTGCTCGCCCAACGTCGTATCATCCACACAGTTCATCGGCTTGTCGACCATTCGATCGGGTGCTTTTCATCCGACGGTTGACGTGGATATCGGAACGGCCCCGACGTCCGAAAGATATCGTCCGATATCTGTCAGAGGCTGACGTCAGGCCTCGGCCACGCGTCGCCCCCACAGCGTATCGGAGCCCCCTCTGATAGATTCCTTTCCGTAGCATAAGCGGTGCGATATAATACTGTTTGTGGTTTCTGGTTTTCTGCCAATCCGCTTGCGAGCATCATCGCCACGTCACTGCCTGCGTCATCACTGCGTCCGCGCCCCCGTCCACCATTGCTCCACCTGTCTGCCACCTCACCGCCCCCGTGGACCACTCATAAGCTACCACGTCACCTGATGACGTAATGTTGACGTCATCCGACCCTGACCCACCTGATGACGTCATGCTGACGTCATCCAAAAAAGGCGCGAATGTCCCCAAAATCCATATTTTTGCCAATTTTTCGCGTTTTTTGCACTTTTGATGAAAACTTTTGTTGCGCCTTCTGCATGCATTTTACGTCCAAATTTGCACCAACCTGCTCAAATCGACCTGGAGACCTTTGGCGCGCCTACCCACCTGCATTTGTGACTCGGACCATCGAGTTTACCAGGTATTTATCCTTGCAAGTCTTCTCTGAGCCTGGTTTTGTCTGCAATAGCTGAGGACTCACTTAAAACACTGAAAAACGCATAATTCACCAGCAAAATTCCCTGCACTCAGTTCCCATTGGAAATTGAACGGTCGAAATTCACTAGCTGAGCCTGTTTAAACAAAACTTTCATTGAAACCTGCATTCTGTTCGCGTAGTCGTGAACAGGAAACCCGGAACTTACACCTAATTATTGAGAAAGGTCTGTTAAAGACAAGTATTTGCCTTCTCAGGTGACTGTGTGCAGTATTTCAATTGCTGCAAGTTCACCCTATCGTCCTCTATTTTCTCAATTCACCTCTTCTTTCAAGAGAAGCTTTTTTCTGTTGCCCAGCCAAGTAACACTAATTCACATACAAAACAGAGTTCTGAAGTAACCATGGAGACTCCAGTAGCACCTGTGGCCCTCAATATTGCCCCTTTAAATGCCCCTCAGAGAGAATTGGAGTGGCAAGCTTTAGCAGACCTGGATTACCAAATTGCAGAAGATTTTCTATCACAAAGCAAATTCCATCTACACCTGCTAAATGAACTAAAGGCCAAACATGTAGATGGAACGGATATATTGGGAATTTGGGATTCCTTCCTCCCAATCTTCAAGCTGCCTCAGGTCAACCAATTCCCTGACCTAATTCATCTATGTGCTGTATGTTATTATCCCACTCAGAGAGCTGTGCTTGACCCTTCAGGCTCAGTTGTATTCTACATCACCCCTGAGGCCATCAGAGAGATGCTGCAGTTTAAGACTGAGAAGAAATTGGTCCCCCTATCTTTGTTTGATCTGATCAACCAAGGAGCCAAGATGTTGACAGATGCTCAGATCACAAAGCTGAACCAACTGTTTATTAACTCTGATACTGTGCAATACCCTCCTATCTTTCATGGCTACCTCAACCCATTGGGCAGGGACCTTGCAGATATGATCAGTCCCATTCTGGGCTATAACTCAATTGAGTATCTTGATGAGACTGTATTAGTGATGATGCTCATGTTTTCCCCTGGCAAAGCTCCAATCTGTTATGACTATGCCACCTACATATCAGACAAGATGCATAAGCAGTTTATGAACCTATCAAGAGAAAAGGTGTTCAGATACACCTCCTACATCTACCACCTAATTTTATACTATCAACATGAGAAATTTTCCTTTATTGTGAAAAGAGTGGACGCACAAGGTAATCCAAGGTCAGTAGTGTACTGGAGCTCAGTTTTTCACTGCAGAACTTATTCTCCATACACTTACTATGAGTTTATAGACCTCTTCATCCACCCAGCCATGTCTTTGTTCATGAGCTCGCCTCCTCCAAGACTAACAGATGAGATGCAGAGGATCCTTCAGCTGTCCAAGGTGTACAGCATTGGGGATTGGTATTTTTACCAACACCACACCGTTATCAGAATATATGGTTGTGAGTTGCCCCCATACAGACTGCCCAAGTATGTGCCCATGAGTTTGCCCTTGAATACTTTAGGCAATTTGGGAATGCTGATATGATACACTTCTCAGGCAAAGGCAAGAAGGCACAGCTGAAAGTGAAAAACCAATTGGGCCACCTTGTTTTGAACAAAAGGGAGGAAGGCTGGAAAGAAGATGACAGAATGCTAGAATGCCTTGGCCTAAAGACCAGTTTCCTCTGGAAACCTTATGACCCCAATCACTCCATATCATTAAGAAGGGTCAAATATAGGCTCTCTAGTTATGACCATCTAAGGTTGCCTCACAGTGAACAATATGCAAATCAATCGAAATGGAAAAGAGGCACACTAGAGGAACCTATTACACAAGAAGAACTGAATGAGAGAGCAAGAAGAAATCTTCTTAAAATGGCTGACTTGGAACTTCCTGCACAGGTATTCTCTCTTCCAAGCCCTCAAGTAGGAGCAGCTGCCTCATCATCCACATCACATCAAGAGGCAGTCAAAACTACAAATCAACCTCCCAGCAAAGGCAAGGAAAAAGAGATGGAGCAAGAACAGGTACAGCAAGCACAGGTTCAGCAACAACAACAGGGACATCTGCCAAAAAAGGAGCAGCCAGGGCAAGAAGAACAAACAGTAGAGGCCCCAATGGTCACAGAGCAGCAGCCAGCACAAATGGTGCCTCCCAGGCAAGAATCAAGAATTGATACTTCAATCCTCCAAACCCCCCAAAGAGAGGACATAAGCAGGAAAAGGGACAGAGAGACTCCCCTTACTACCTCAACAACTCAAGGGGAGAAGAGGCAAAGGTTGAACCCTTTTTCGGAAGAAGAAATGCCAATAGGGCAAAACTTCGGGTTATGGGCCTGCCAGCATGGAGGCAGGGCCTCAGCAAGTTCTTCCTGCAGGAACAAGAGAGGGCTACACAGCAGGAGGGGGAATGAAGTTAGCTCCAAGCCAACACGGAGGAAGGTTGAAAAGTAGCATCAAGCATCAGTTCAAGGATAATCAAAAAGAAGCAAATGAACCCATAAGGCCTGCAATTGTATAATCATTTATTGAAAATGGCTCCCACTAACCAACAAAGACTCATGTCTGCCTACGATGTACATGAGGGCAAAATGATCATGAGCCACTTCACACCAGCCGTGCAGTAACCACAGTCAGCTGCCGATTATATCAGGACCAACCTAGAGGTCCTGGCCAAGGACATCCACCCAATGGATCAGATCGAATTACACAAACAAACGGGTGAGATGGTGTATGCCTCCTTGGCAGACAAGACATTGGTGAATTACAGGCTACAAAATAGCCTAAATAATACCACTGCACAACTTGAGTTGGAAAGGGCATCTTCTCAAGCAAAGGACAACAGGATCAAAGCTCTGGAGGACATCATAATAGAGCTTGGGCATGATCTTAAGGATGTCAAAGCAGTGTAGGAGCTTCTGAAACTAAGGGATGCTGATATGGCAGCATTAAAGAAGATGATCAAAATCCCAGCAACTCTTCATCCCTAAACTTAAGAGGTTGCCCAGCTTAGACAAGACAAGGATGAAGCAGCTATGCTGGTAACATTATACAAACAACTCATCCAGACACAAGAGAAGCTGGAGGAATCAGAGGCTACCCTTCAGGCAGCATTGCAGCAAAAGGAGGCAGGACAAAATTCACAACCTCCTCCAGAAACAATTAATCTGGAGGAAGCTCCCCAAACCACTGCCCCTCCCAGTCAGCAGACACAACAAGCAGCACCCTCCACCTCAGCACCAACAATAGAGCAGGCTGAAAGCCTTGACATGCAGAAGCTGAGAAATGAGATTCAAGCCTTGGAGACCCAAATGTCAGAGCTAAATCAAGCCAAATAAACTCTGGCCAATATCAATGAAAAATATGACAAGCAAAATGTAGCAGAAAGAGAAAGAGAGGTAAAAGCTCTCAAAAAGAGAATAAATGAGCTAGAAAAGGAACTCACACTGGACGAGATAATAGCTGAGCTCAAAAGAATCCAATGGGCCAATATTGGCCAATCCATCACAGACCAGTGGGAGTACATAGAGGCCATTCATGAGAAAATAGGCTCATTGGAAAAGCACACAGGGAAATTCATAGGGCAAGGGCATCTCTAGGCAGCATGCCTGAGATTGCCACTAGAATGATAAATGTGCTTAACTATAGGACAAGCTCTCAGCTGATTAAAATGGGAATTTCCAACAGGACTGAGACCATTTCAATGGTCAAAAGGGTCCTGACACTAAGAAACCTGG
>APFE030140049.1:44991-66592 GCA_000404065.3 Pinus taeda
CATTCCTGCAATTTCATTTTAGAAAAATAGATTAGTCCTTTCCTGCTTTCATTTCAATTCCGCATTTTCATTTCAGCAAGATAGATTTTAGTTAGTTGCAGTTCAATCTATTTTAGTTTTTGCAAGTACAAGCAGAAAAAAGAAACAAAAATCAACCAAAAAGATTTCCTTTCATGCCTTGCAGGAGTAGAGATAATTCAGAAAAATGTTTGCACAACACCCCCACTGCTTCACACATCCAACCTTCTCTCTTCTTCAATGGCTGTGATTAAGAAGAACCCTTAGGTGGACAACAAGACATATCTGAAGAACTTCTAGGGGGGAAGAAGAAGAAAACATTCCTCTTGAGAAAATGGATGAAAACAGAAATGTTGGGAGCAATACCTTTTCTTCCAACTCATCCCTTTATGTTGGAAAAGGTGAATGTGAAAATACGTTGAAAGATTTCAAGAGCGAGATGAGGCAGTTTCTTGCCATGCAACTGGATACCTTACATATCCAAAGGAAGCAAGAGGAAGCCAAGAGGGCTTTGGCCATCTTTTGTCCTAGGGGCACTGGAAAGAATCCTAGGAATGAATGTCCATTGCACTCCATATAAGTGTGTTTTGTCTGTGAAAAAGACCATCCTACGAACCAGTGCCCTTCCTTGCCCGGACTTAAAGCTGCATATCAGAGAGCCAAAGGCACCACTAAACCACTCAATTTCATGAACCAAAGGGGGCCACATGGACCCAGAACTTACTAGCAGGGAATGCAAGGGACATCCCAGACCTATTACAACCCCTATCAAGCCACTTCCATGCCTTCTTGAGTCCCCCTACTCATCCTTCCTGGTCCACACCCCCTCCTTGGGCGTATCCATCTCAATATCATGCTCAATCATCTCCTCACCCATTTCACCCCTATGCTCAGCCACAACCTCAGTGGAATGCACCTCATCAAGGGTGGAGGCCCCAGTTCAACTCTCCTCCCGCTCCTTTGCCTCCACCACCTACCCAACCACAACCCCATCCAAATTCATCTCAAATATACAACCCCACTCAACTACCCATACCACCATTTCCAAACCCACACATTGGAGTAGCTCAACCCAATTACAATGCTGAGGCACAACATTTCCAAACAACTCCTTTTGAGCTCAATCATATTCACTATAGCTCAAGAAGAGTATTGCAAGAAAGAGATTATATTGACAACATTGAAGGACCAAATCCAACAAAAGAAGATTCAAAAGAGGAGATCAAAGAACCATGGGCTGCACTTGATGAAGAGAAGACATCAGAATCAGAGATCAAGAGAGCTCCCTCATGGTTACCATCAAATCCTCCATGTATTCAAGAGAAAAATCAGCAAAAAGAGGGAGATGTGAAGGTCATGATAGAAGAAGATATGGAGAATGATCCAGATCAGAAAAAAGACCAAGGTTATCAGAGCTATATTGAGATATGGTTCCAGACGGTCACTAAGTTGCAGTAGTATTCTCTTCCTCAACTATGTTTGATCCCTTCAAAGTCAAATCATTTGGTCTCTGAAATCCGGATAGCTGTCAAAGCATGCATTTCAAGCCTCCACATCATTTTGTCTCTAATATCGATGTGCACATAACTCCATTGGAAGTATTCTTATACTTGAAAATGATTTTGTTTTTCAAGTAGGGTAGGGTAGGAAAAAAAGAAAAAATGAAAATAAGAGGAAAATAAAAATCTAAGGTGAAAACTTCCTCTAAGGCGCCTCAGATTGGCTCATTGATTGAAAACCTCCATGAGGTGGTTAATGGGTTGGAAAGAAGAGAAAAGAAAACGAGAATAAGATCCCTGGGTGAAAAATTCCCTTGGAGGCGCCTAGGGCATGCAATTAGGGTGAAAACCTCCATGATGCGCCCTAGTTGTTTTAAAAAAAAAAGTGAAAAAGAAAGAAGAAAAGAGAAAAAGAAAAATAAGCTTAATTTCTGTTGAATAATTGCAGGTTGCAGGAAGGACATTGCAGGTTAGGAGGATCGCACAAAACAAAGACAAAGGTTAGTACTAGGCTGCAAGCATCCCTCACAATCCATTCCTCCATGACCACTACCCTTTCCCAAGATTTGGTCTCATTCGGACTGAGATTTCACCTTCTACAGGAAGTTCTGTGTCTTCTACAGGAAGATCATGTAGAACCTATAGAAAAGACAAAATCGATCTCAGAAGAGGACCCGAAGGTTGAGAATCTGTCTATGAGGCCTGTAAACATCCCTGTTTCCATCCCTCACCCTTCTCCATCATTTTTTCCACCTCATTGTGCTTCTTTTCTGAAAACTGTGTTTTCTATAGGGAGTTCCTGTAGAAATTACAGAAAGCTAGAAATGGATTTTAAAAAGAAATTTGGTGAACATGGAAGCTTCATAAAGGGTTCATAAATCCTCCTACAATATTCAAACCTCTCTCCCATCAATTCCAAGTCTGCATTATAGCCCAAGCTCATTTTTTTCCTTACTGTGCAAAAGCTGCAGAATGCTCTGATACAAAAATACATAGAGCAAAAATTTGTTTTTTCCATAACTTGAAAACCGTGCATCCATTTAAAAAACTGTTTTATGGGGAGTTGTATAGGGATGATGGCAACATGCCTAAGCAATTTCATCCAATTCCAGTGTATGGTTTCCAAGAAATCAGCCTCCATCACCTTCAACCATTTTTGCATTTTCTCCATATCGGTGCATCCATTTCAAAACCTGTTTCATGGCGAGATGAATATGGGTGATAGTAACTTGTCCAAGCAATTTCACTCAATTCCAGTGCATGGTTTCCAAGAAATTGACCTTTTTCGCCTTCAGCCATTTTCCATTTTTCTCGAAATTTTTGCATCCATTGACCACAATTTTACTATGGGAGGTGCATAATGATGATAGAAACATGCTCAAAAAGTTTCAGGTCAATCCGATCTATCGTTTTGGAGCTATGGAGAAAACAAGTCGCTGTCCTGTAAAGATCCAGCATCAGCAGCATGAGGGTGCAAATCTGAACGTTGAAACAGACTCCTGCAGCTTACATCCATCCAGAGGATATCGGCACAAGAAAAATAGCCACGTATCAACAACCAAACCAACATGCATTCACAGAAACAAAGGCATGCAATAGAAGGAAATTCCACGGCACCTCACAGCAAACGTATTTGACTTCCAGGTACGTGACTAAACCCGTTCCTCTATTGCGTGAATGTAATTTAAGAACTGCGTGGATAGTGAGATGGTTGTGATTAAACAAGATCAGTGGCCAGCTAACTGGCCACCCTCATCTAGTTTAGATAGCGCCTCGTCTAGTTCAAACAACACTCTGTGGGTGCAATCGGCATGCGTGCTCAGCTATCTCCGAAAGAAAACTGAAAACAGGTAGTGGTGGCTGTTTAAACTCCAACGTAACTGATGGAAGTGATTACAGGCAAGCATCATACAATTTCATAACATCACTACAGTCTGCATGGGGCCAACATACATCTGGCCACCTCATCTCCTCACCACGAATCACGCTAGTAGTTAAAAGACAGCTCAGTTAACACATTCACCACTCTTTGTTCACTGTGCCTTCACGACGTTCTCGATTGGAGTATGCATCTACCACGTCCAGAGCAGCTAACCAGTTGTCCTCTGCCAGATTTCTGCCTATTTTTTTTGTTGAAAATCTCCCACCTATCGGGCTCTACAGGAAGCACAGTTTCATTCTACAGGAACACTGTCTACAGGAAGATTTCTACAGGAAGGATAGAGAACAATTCTGCAGCCAGAAAATTTGAGATTGTTGTCAAAATTCGAGCTTGAAAAGAGGTAGGCTCAGGAAACTGCTTTGCATATGATATATTTATATAAGGTGGAGGATTAAAAATACCGTATTGGGTTGAAAGAAAGGAAAGTGAAGCTTAAAAGTCTGCCTGTGTTTTTTTCCATTCTCTGAGTTCTACACAGTGTCTATCTTTTTACTCTGCATCCAAAATCTGCCTTTTTCTTTCTCACATTCTTCTGAAAAAAGGGATGCAACCATAAAATCCAACCCGTGAAAAACCAAATTTGCAAGACTGTCCACTCTCTGAAGAAAAAACAATGTGTTATAAATATTCTTTGTTCTGTCAAAAGTATTGATTTTTCTCAAAAACTGAGAAGCAAATTCAAGTTGGAAACAATTTGAAGAAAAATTGTAAATTGATGTTGTGAAAAAGAAGAACATGAGAAATTCTTGATTCCAGAAAGAAAAACCTCAGCCATTTCTCTATTTCCAGTTTTGAAAGTTTGTTTCCTCCCTCCTCACCTGAACATTTCCAGCAGTCACTACACATCATGACAGGAATATTTTTAGAAATATGGCAGGGGAAGATGAGGAGGAAATAGAAAAAGAGGAAAGGACCAAAATGGAGAAGAAGAACTTGAAACAAAGGAGGAAATCAAAATAGGAGATGAGAAGGAAGACCTAGAACAGAAAAGAAAAATACTAAAGCAGAGAAGGCAGAAACTAAACAAGATGAGAAGAAAACCAAAACAAAGTGTGAGGAAGCAAAGCTAATAGAGGTAGAGAAAACAAAAGAAGAGAAAAAAAAAGGAAGAAGAGACATACCCTGAGATATCAGGGACACAAGCAGAAACAGTGGGCATAGAGATTTCTACAGGAAGTGAAGGAAAAGAGCAGTAGAAAGGAACATCCCCTGAAATCTTGGCAAGGGAGGCAGCAACTGTGCTTGCTACATTAAGCACACCTACAAAACAAAAAGGAAAAAGAAAAAGGCAGGCCTCCATGTATTTTAAGGCCAGGAAAAGCACAAGAATTCAAACAAGCAAAATAGGAGGAGCAGTGGAAGGACATGGATAAGAAGGCAGAATTTTATGGCACACATGAGTAGACCACTTCAGAAGCATGGGATGATAGGGAGGCCACCAGGACCATCCATGATGAGGAGATGGATTAGTTGCTAAGAGGATGAGAAACACCTTTAGTAAGGGGGTGATGATGAGCCCCAGAAATGGGATATGGGCTCATTTAGCCTTCTAATTCGACTTAATCCACCATTCTCATTAGTTTATTGCACGTTTTTTATTATATTTATGCTAATAGAGTGAATTGGGTTAGTCATTATGCCAAAAAGTCTAATGTGTGCTTTATGTAGATTTTTGGTCAATTTTGAGACAAAATCAAAGGTTTAATGAGCACTCGACAGCCAAATTCATGGAAGAACAAGGGAGAGGATTTGTAGGAAGGTATCCCCTTCCTTTATGAACCCTTACCTTGAATTCTCCATCAAAAACTCGGAGTAGAAGGGGCAGCCAAGCAAGTCAAGTAGGACTACTGTTAACTGCAAGTTTTGGCAGCCGAGTTCCTAAAGTTTAGGAGGGTTGTTGGGGTCGTCAATTTGTATAAATAAGAAGGCTTAGGGCCTCAATTCAGTTAGTCAGATTTTAGTCAGATTGTAGTTAGATTTTAGTCAGTAGGTTAATCATTTTTTTAGTCTATTTTCACACTTTAGTGTAGCTCTGTACCATCACATTTTTGAGCTTTTTCTTGTAGACAGTTTTTAGAATGTAACTATTATTTTTTGATCAATAAAGATGAATCTAGCTTTGCACTAGCTCTAATCTTTATTAGGAGGCTGTAGCTCTTGGGGTTGGGCCCAACCCAAGTGCCAGTACCTCCTTTGTATACTTTTATGTGTCTTTGCTACATTCATAGAATAATTTCTGTTATTAGGTTAAAATCTTGTTTTGTTACTTAGGTTGTTTTTGAGGATTGAGATAGTTTTTCTTGTTTCAGGTTGATTTGACAGTTTGGTAAAAGAAAAGATCTGCAAAAAGGCCATCAAGCAATCCTTGATCTCATCTCTCCCTCCTTGGGACCATGAGCTGAGACCAAGGCATACTTGCTACCACAAAAACACTATTTTTGCCTTTCCATGCAATTGCTAGTGTTAGATTTTTAGTTAGGAAAGTTGATACCAGTTGTGATTACATGCTTAGATCTGTTCTTGCTTGGTTTTCATAGTTTTCTTAGTAAAATAACAAGAAACGTTGTCCATTTATTGTCCAAAGTGTAGAAAAAAACATATTTTACGTTAATGTCATGTAGATGTAAAAGTGTTAATAATTGTGTGATATGTGCAGGTAAACATCCTATTGAGGAATGACCATCTATATCGGGGTTGAAAGCAACATTTGAAGGGGACCATTTAGTACCTAAGTCATTTCATGCTATGGGAGCTCGAAAATCATGGCCATAGGTAGGTTTAGGCATGATTGTTGAACCTGCATCATATTATCCTAATTTTCATAATGCACCACATTATTCTTTTCAGAACATGAACTATCCTCAATCTTGGCAGCATGGGTATCATTCTCATTTTGGGTAGTCTCCTCCTCCTTGGAAACAGTGATGGAGGGGACCCAGCCATATCCTACATCATATGCATATTATCATATGGAACAACCTACATTGTCGGTTGCTTTGCCTCAGTAGAAACCACCATTCGGACCACCTCACTTTCCAATGCAACCTGTGTCTAACCCAAATAATAAATTTGTACAAATGATTCACTCTATTGGAAAAATCCCTTTCCTTACTTATTAGACCGTCCCAGTTGGGTTCAATGACCTCTAGCTGAGATCAAGAAGGGTAATAAATTCAAAAAAAAAACCTACAGTAATAATTGAGGAGGAAAAACCCTAATCTTTCAAACAATGATTTTTCCTTACAACATGCTCAAAGAAGAAGGTAAGGACTCTGAGTGCATGGGAACACATTGTAAAAGAGAATCCTATATGCACTAAAATCAATAGGGAACTTTGTCTTAAAAATCCAGGGAGGAAGAGAGTTGAA
Organism: Pinus taeda; assembly: GCA_000404065.3. NCBI lineage: Eukaryota > Viridiplantae > Streptophyta > Pinopsida > Pinales > Pinaceae > Pinus > Pinus taeda. The sequence goes on from APFE030140049.1 coordinate 51,819, forward strand.
CCCCGCACTATCCAGTTTGTCGGAAGAGCAGTTGATGCTCAAGTTGAGAAATATACTGATCTTGGAAACCCAATTGTCTCTGTTCAAATAGGTGATATCTTGACTCCCAATGTGTTGATAGACCTTGGAGTAACTATTAATGTTATTATTAGGCAAATCATGGAGCAGCTTCAGCTGACTCACATCCGTCCTACTCCCACTATGCTTGAACTTGCTGACAGATATAAAATTAAGAGGAGGGTGTGTTAGATGATGTGATTGTCTCAATTGACTCATGGGAGCACTCCACAAATTTTATTGTTTTACAACCTAAGAACCCTATTGGGGGACACTCTTTGATTTTGAGATTACCTTGGCTTGTTATAGTCGAAGCTTATATAGGTTGTCACTCCAGTGACATGTATATTTCCCATGGGGGTGCTAGGAAGAAGATCACTTTGTACTCACCTGCTAGATCTATCCAGGAGATTCGTGACACCTTTTGGTTGGATTATGATAGTAGTGATGAGGAGACACAGTCTCTTTTCATGATTCATCAATATACTGAGTATACTGAGGAGAGTATGATCTAATATTTTCTTGGTAACTTAGATACTATGTAGGACTTTGGACTACTTTATCAAATTTTTAGCCCAGGTTTTCAAGAGAAATGTGATCCATAATCCTAATCTCATTATAGAATTTAGTAGCCATCATATATATTCACGAGCTGGAGACTACTCTTGTTAAGGTAAGTCCAGGAAAATCTTTATACATTAGTATAGACTTGGAACCATCCCAGCAAGAGAAACTTGTGATTTTTTACGAAACCATCTTGATGCCTTTGCCTAGATTTATGAGGACATTAGGGGAATCCATCCTGAAAGTTGTACCCTTCATATTTATATTCAAGAAGGTGCCCAACTTATCTGACAACCCCAAAGGTGAATGAAACCTGCATTGAGAGATATTGTTAAAGAAGAACTTAAAAAACTCTTAGATGTTGGTTTTATCTATCCTATATCTGATAGCCATTGGGTCTCTCCATTGGTAGTAGTCACAAAGAAATATGGGAGATGGTGAATTTGTATTGACTATAGAGAATTAAATAGAGCCACTCTCAAGGATTAATTTCCCCTTCCCTTCATCGATAAGGTACTAGATACCCTTGCGTGCAAAAAGTACTTCTCATTTTTGGATGGCTTCAGTGGTTACAACCAGATACAAATCACACCCGAGGATCAGGACAAGACTACATTTACATGTACCTAGGGAACATTCACTTACTGAGTACTTCCCTTCAAAATTTGTAAAGATCTTACTACTTTTCAAAGGGAAGTCTTGTCTATATTTTTTCACCTCGAGTGTGTAGAGGGTTATATGGATGAATTTTCTATATTTCGTGATTCATTTCAAGAAGCCCTCCAAAATTTGAAGAAAGTACTAGTTAGATGCCAAGAGGCCCACCTTGTTTTGAGTGACAAAAAATGTAGATTGATGTGCAAAGAAGGGGTGGTCCTTGTCCATCTTATTTATGATAAGGATATCCATGTAGATCTAGCCAAGATATATGTCATCATACACCATCCTATACCAAAAACACAAAGGGAAGTGAGAGGATTCCTGGGTCATGTAGGCTACTATCAGAGATTCATTGAAAACTTTTCTAGGATAGTTGCCCCTCGTTTTCGACTATTGGCTAAGGATAGTGATTTCTCTTGGACTGAATCCTTCCAATGAGCTATTGAGAACTTGAAGAAGAGATTAGTACAAGAACCAATCCTAAGAGGATCTAACTGGTCCTTTCCATTCCATATCTCCTCGGATGCCTCAAATAGTGTGCCTTTTGCATTTAAGTGAATGAGATGAGATGAGAAGGGATGTTGTACAACAATTTTTTTTGATTCAACATCAACACAGTAATGGCATGATAAGTTAATAAAGAAAAGGAAGTTCCAAATGGGCAACTAGGTGCTCCTCTACGATTTAAAGTCTAAGAATTTTAAAAGGATGCTCCATTCACGCTGGATGAGATCTTATGAGGTGGTTAGAGTTTTAAAGAATATGTTAGTTGAGATAAAGACCATTGATGAACATTTTACTATCTTCCTAGTGAATGGAAATAGGCTTAGATTGTATCTTCAACCCAACACCAAGGAACACTTTACGCAACAAGTTCAACAACAATAAAATCTAAAATTGGTAGGCAGGGGAGAGCACTAGCCTATTGTGAGTACTTTTTAAATTGCTATTTTTACGGAACAAAAAAAAAAAATCATGATACATTAGTGTGAAAATTGGCTCATTGGTGTAGTTATGTAGGAGGCTACCTGAAAACCAAGTGACTGGAAACTATACTCCCTTTTTTAATAAAATGGGAATGCGGAATCAATTTATATACATGTTTTTTCCATCCTTGAGAAGAAGCAGGACTCTGTAGGTATTTATGGTGGTAACATGAGTCAACTAGTAGAAGATTACCCTTACTAAAGTTCAAGGCAGACAACTTGTCAACTTTTCACGGAGTCAGCATGGATAGTTCCCGCTGCAGTTGATTTTTCACAAGACCAAAACATAAAAACTAGCAGAGGTATGATAACTGGAAATGAGAGAACTATGCTTGACTATGTTTCTCGCTTCTTTCTTTCACATTTTACCCTAAAAGTTAACTACTGTCCCATTTCTGTCTTCCCCTCTGTATTCCTTGTATTTACACTTCCCATTCTTTATTCTCCCTATCATCATTCTATTTGTCCCTATCTTTAGGGAAAAATTATTTATTTATGCTTGTCTTTCTCTTCCTAAAATTGATACCCTCCCATTCTAAAAATTACTCCTATTCCTTATTCCTTGTTTCCCTCTAATTTGAAATTTAACAAGATCTGCTTCTTTTTAAAAACATTCGACATGCACAAGCAACTTCTTGGGCAGCACCGGGCAGTGAAAAGTCATCGCCAAAGCCAAATTGATAGATCTATCTTGATAACAACAGTTTTGAATTATTTAAATAACTTCAAAACCATCCTTCTTTTCAATTATGATATAGTACATGCAAGTTATGCAGTGCAGGCATACTATTTAGTATAGGCAGGATGCATAATACAGACAGTAGCCCTATGCAATATTTTTTACCCTACACCCCATTGATTAATATCATTAGTTTTTCTTTATTGATCTGCAACTTTGATTTTTTTATGTCATATATATTGTTCATATCTTTTAGTAGGAACAAGTAACTTAATATATTTAGGATTTTAGTGGTTATTTATATTCCAAATTTAGCAAGAGCACTAAATTAAAAATTTTAAACTGACATATCTCTAACCTATCCTAGAATTTACATATATAATGTTAATATTTTCAATTACTAATCCAATAAGCCACAATCATTATGAGGAGGCACGGGTTTGGTGTCCTTGTTGTCACCATCATACATGTTAATTAAATTAGCTAAAATCTTTTCCCATGCCTCGTATTAATCTCATAGCCATATTATCGGTGATGTTATTTCCTAGTGTTAGTTATCATATGAATTCATGTGACATGATTATCTTTGTTGGACCTGTCATTCTACAATCACCCTTGATTAAAAGAAATCATTTTCCATGACCTCAATCTCATTATGACTAGACATTCACACAATTGTCGTCACTGCCAATTAGTTTGAAAGGTGATGGAAATGGAATAATCATTAGGGGTGTTTTGAGGTCTAAAATGGGCCTCCTAAGGAAATTATAAAATAATAGTAGAAATAATAAAACAAGATTAGATTACAATCATCAAATTCTAGAGGGAAAAAAGAAGAAACTACTTTTACAACTCGTATTTTCAACCTATCTTCCTATGGGTTTACTCAAATTTCTAGCGGCAACGCTCATTGGATGAAAAATTTCATTCCTCATCAAAGGAGTACCCATGTTGCATACTTTCGATGGACCCTTCTATATGAAAAATAAGAAATGCAATCACGTTTTTCATGTATTTCTCATTTTTTGTGTAGCAGGGTCCATCAAAAGTATGCAACATGGGTACTCCTTGGACGAGGAATTAAAATTTTGCATCTAATGAGTACTCCCGCTCGGAATTTAAGTAAAACCTTAGGGAGATAAGTTGAAAATACGAGTTGAAAAAATAGTTTTATTATTTTATTATTTTATTATCTTTTTACTTTTTTACTCCAAAAATGGTGAATCATCCGCCATGGTTGAGATCATCATCTTGAATCCCATTGGTTCTTATAAATTTTATTTTTGTTGTACATTTTTCTTAGGAGGCCCATTTTAGACCTCAAAATTCCCCTAATGTCAGTGAATAGAATTTCACTGGTAATGAGTAAAAGGGAAATTATATATATCATTGCATGCGGGCTTGCAGGGGTTATTTTGCTACTCGTACTGAGATAGGTTGATAGAAGTGAAGTGTAAGGTTGAGGGAGGAGAAATATAACATATTGTGAGCAGAAGTCTGTAGTGGAAAGCATGCTAATAGTAAGATTTGAACCAGGGTCAGTTGGAGAAGTTAAGAAGTTGTCTGAGTATAAAATCGACTTCCAAATATTGAAGGCGGCAGGGTGATTACTATTTCTTAAGAATTTTTATGGGAATGACTTGAAATTCACATAGGTATTCACTGAGAATTTTGATGGTAAAAGGGAAACAGTCGGCTCCTTGGTGCTTAATGTTTCTGAGCAATTTCTAGCTGAAGCAACCGGTCTTCCCGAGGAGGAAGAGAATTGGTTTGGAAAGGGAGATTTTGATACAAGTACATGGAAAAGGTTCATGACATATCCTGCCCTCAGAGTTGATTGGAGGCACGGGATTCATGTGAAATGCTTGATCGAGAAGTGGAGAAGCTTGTTGTTGATTCTACAGAAATTCTTGACCTATGAAGGTCAATTCTCAATGGTACTCCTCTATCATATTTGGCTTTTCTTGCACTTTGAATCAATTCAGACTTTAGATTTCCCTCATTTTCTTCTTAAAATCTTAACAAGAATACTACATGGAATTAAAAGGATCCCCACTAACAAAAAGGACAAGTGATTATATCATGTTGGGTTAATTAAGATATTAGTTTATGAGGAATTGAGTGATGAGGGTATGACTGGGATCAATTTCTAGCGCAATTCAAGACTAGTGGCTTAAGACATCATGTTAATTTAGAAGAACAATCTCCAAGAGGAATTTCTATGCATGTATGCAACTATGTTGATAAAAGGAAACAAAGTAAACTTGTGATAGAGTCTACGTCTATGAAACAACGTAAATATGTGGAGGATTTTGAGACCTTGAAACAGAGGAAACCTGTGAAGAAGACGAAGATTGTGAAATAGAGTAAATATGTGGAAGGGTCTGAGAGTGAGAAATAGAGAAAACCTATGGAGGGGTCTAAGACTGTGAAACAAGGTAAACTAGTTAAAAAGTCTAAGAATGCAAAGAAGAAACAACCCTTGGAAGTATCTAAGAATGTAAGGGTTCAACCATCTTTGGTGTCTATGGTTGGTACCAGGAGAATGACAAGGGTAAGGGATAAGGTAGAGTTTGCCTCTCCACTTGTATAAAGTGAATATATTCCAACTAAAATAATTCTTGTGACTGAAAGTATTCTTGTGATTGAAAGTATTCTTGTGTTAGAAGATATTCCAGTGGAAGAGCGAGAATATGATCAGGGCCTTATGTGTGAAATAGAAGTGGTAAGACATAATCCTCAAGTGTTAAATAGATATGATAAAATCCCTGTAGAATCTACTATTTAAGACGAAACTTGCACTAAGGTCTAGGAAAGTACTAAGAAAAAGGGAAGAAACTAAAAACTGATAATAAGAAGTCATGAGTTTATGACAAGCTTAAAGGTATTGTTGAAGAAGCCACGACATAACCGGTTTGAGATCATGAGGATGTGCTAGTTGAAGATTTAGAAGATTTGGTTCCTCTTAGAACCTTGTTTAAACAAAGGCAAGATGAAAATAGAATTAATTTTTTGTAGAATGAAACGAGGGAGATTGAATTCTTGAGCGAGTTTATTCGAACTCAGAATTCGACCTTGAAAAAAATTATGGTATGATTAAATGCAGAGATAACATAATTAAAAGAAAAGAATAAACAATTTGAAGATGAATTGCATACTTGTAAGGAGAAGAACATGTAGCTGGAAGGATAACTCAACAATTTGAAGGATAAGGGCAAGAGAGCAAGGAAGAAGCAAAAGGAAAGCCCAAGTTCAGATATGGAAATTAATATTAAAGTTAATAATTGATGAAAAGGTTTCCAAATTATTATTTTTTGTAGAGGTTGGTAATTTTGTGTTCGGACGCACAAGTAGATACAGTTGGGGGAGTGATGGGTGTTGAAAATGTCATATTTTTTCCCTTACCCGCCTTTGTTCCACCCAATTTTGGCCTAAACATATAGTGCTTATCCTTCATTTTGATGTGGGTTTTGAAGAAAAATATTGCAAATACAATATTTTACAAAGCCGGGTAGGCACATTTATGTTTAAAATCAAAATGATTTGATTTATGCATTTTTTTAAAACTTTGTGATCAATATAAACCATTAACCCTAATCTATGTAGTTCTTGTACCTCAGTGCTTCTATGTACCACGAATTCATACTCAACTTTTCAGAATGTGAGCTGGCAGTCGGATTGTTCAACAAGATCTGGAAAAAGCTTTTGTTTCCTTCCATCGGTGTAGCCATGCGAGGAAGCAGGGGTAAAGAATTAATGGTCGACTTCTATAGGCATATCCAATTTCAAGTGTTTAATTTTATGGAATTTGGTTTCATGTTGGACGCAAACTAGATCTTAGATCCAATTGTTTCTAAATAGGAGTTAGCCTTAGTTCCTCTTTGTTATTCCTCATTATGTATAAAATGTATAATTGGGCCTGCGGGAAAATATAGTGAGAATAGGGGGATGATGCTAAAGTTCTCGCTCCTCAAACTGGATGAACTTCTAATGTGAAGATTGTTTAATTAATACAACCTCTGTGACAGGCGTAATATTTATATTTGTGAGTTATGTTATTTTACATGATTAATTTCTTGCTTCTGTGAATTATCTCTTTAATTTGGGTGTGGAAGCTGGTCTTGTAGGGGCCCCCTAGCACATCTCCACAACCCTTTGTATATTGTTTGTGGATTAAATGCGTGTGGTTTGTTGTGGTTGAAGCATTGTTGTAGATTTTTATTTTAAACAATGTATTGATTTATTGGTATTGTACTCCCCTCATACTAAAGATTGTTGATTCATGCTTGCGCTAGTCTCTTCAAATATATGAGTTGGATTTGAATCTTTATTTCGTTAATGAAACACACAAAAAAATCTGAAACTATTGCAGGGGTTTTGGATCTAGTTGCTTGAGGTTTCAATATTGATTTGATATTGTTAAGGTGTCGTGTAATTTTGATTCTTTGTTTCTTCTCATGTGATTGTTCCTTTCCATTAATGGGTTGTGACCTTAATCTTCTTTTGTGTTGACTATTAAATATTTCAAAGGTTGAGTCCTGGGGTAAGGATCAATTATCTTTTATGATAGTCTTTTTGTTGTCAATCAAGATAACCAGTTATTTGTGACTTGGGTCATCGCGAGCTAAGGTCAGTTGGTAAAGTTAGACCTAACATGTTGTGTGCATCATTATGGACGAAATATTACTGTAAGTCTTAATGACTGATTCATGGTTGGAATTTGTTATGAACCTTGTTCCTAACCCTTTACTATTTTCCCCTTGTGTTCTCTCGTGACCTAATCTGACACAGTCCAGAGTGCTTATGATTTATATCACTGAATCAAAACACCAATTGTTACCTTGTCCAGATAAGCAAAGGCGATTTCATTCTTGTCATTTCTGATCTAGGTTGAGTTCAGGATTAGGGTTTTTCATTTTAGTATAGGAACTATACAGGGTATGGGTAGTATATTGAGTACATGCATTCAAGTATAACATAGAATTATTTTCAATTACTTTGCTAAGAAGACAAAATCATGGTTTGTATTTGACGTTGTGTGTTGCATTCTATTTATTGAGAGTTGTGAGAGAGTTGTTGTAAGTTTAAATTATTTCATGAAGGGTATGATGAGAGTTTGATTGATTAGTACTTTGTTAAGATTCTTTTTTTTGCTGAGGCAAAAGTCGGTCCTTCTCTTTCATTAATTGGACAAATAGTTTACACTATTGACAAAAATCTCCCCACCACCAAGGAGACACAGAACCTTAGAAAAAGCCCTAATGGTAAGCCATTAAACCAAACATAGGAAAACGAAAAACTCGGCAGAAGAGCCCATCAATCTAGACCGTACTTTCCGTAAACAAACTGACGCCCGAGGTTGATAGAGCTGCGACAAAACAACCGAAGTTTAGCTAGACCCAACTTCCAAGCTGCACGGAAAAAAATCGACCGTACATTAACATCTGCTGCATCCTACAGTGGAGATTAATATCACACTGAACAAGAAGACCCCACGATAGTGAGCGGGGAAGGGTGGTTTTCCAGACCACCTCCCTGCCACATGTCGGAATCTGGATGTGATCGCTCCGAAAAAGCTAATACCGCTTCCTAGGTGAAAGCGGTGTGAACAAATGAAAACCTCCTGTAATGTGGTATATCCCTCCAAACCCCGCAAGATGGAAAATTCCAGTAGCCAGGAGAACCGGGGTTCCACCCACGATGACTTTTTCACCTCAACTGTACCTAGAACTAAGAAAGGAACAGAAGCACTCCATTAAAAAAGGAAATATGGATACCATGACACTCACCCTGAACAACAGTGAAATCTGATTCGCCATGCTCAATTAATCATTTCCTATCCCGCGAGCCCAATAATCATACATTTCCTTGTCCTCTATGGCTTGAGCCTCGCAGATAGCTTTTAACTTGCTAGGAGGCATTTCCTGCCATTCCATATCTATTCTGCACTCGGAATTAATCACTCCTTGGTTGGCCAGTAGATCTGCAAGTTTATTGGCCTTCCTCTGAACATGATTGAAGCTAACCGTTCGAAGGCATTGGAGATGTTTATGGATTCTCTGATAAACTTGTATAAGTATCCAATGTTTTGAAACCCTTTCAGGTGATGTTCCATAGCTGATTTTCTTAACTGCATTTATAGAAATCTCGGAGTCTTCTTCTATGAGAATGTTGGAGCTACGATTGAGTTTAAGCAGCTATAGAAATTTCTCCATCGCCATTAATTTAGCCATGTTGTTGGTGGCTATGCCTAAATGGTAGTGGAAAGTGAAAATTATTTTTCCTCCTTCGTCTCTTAACACCCCTCCATAACCTGCTGTTCCGGGGTTGCTTTTTGAAGCCCCATCTATGTTGCATTTAGATAACCCTTTGGTGGAGGATGCCAGAATTCCTTCTCCCTTTCCATCACTCTCACTTCTTTACTAAGACCCTGGAGTGTGATCTCATGAATTACCAGCTACTTGAGAGTTCTCAATTCACGCGCAGTGGGAGGATTCGAGGGGGGACTGTGCCCGGTGGTGGAGACATTCTCCTTAATCTACTTTAAGATTAAATCCATCAGGCAAATGGCAGTAGTTTTTTCATCCTTGAAAATTCTTTTATTCCTTTCCTTCCAAACATTCCAGATAATGAAGCTTGGTGTCAAGGTCCAAGCCAAATTAAGGATGTCATTCTCTGCAAAGTTTTTCCTCCATTTGTTCAGGGTATTAATGATGCTTCCTTTATCTCTGTCAGTCTGTTGAAAAATGATGTTGAAAGCATCCCACAACCAGTTGATATAGATACAGTTGTTGAGAATATGCTCTATTGTTTCCTCTTGAGCCTCGCATAATGGGCATCTAGAGGGACCCATAAACCCTGTCTTCTGAATGTTATCCCAAGTTAATATTTTCTTGTGATGAACTAACCACATAAACAGTTTGATTTTCATCCATCCTTGGTGGCTCCATATTTTTTGCCACGACTTTGCCGAAACGTAGGGATCAAGGTTAAGGGAGATTCTTTTTGCTTCATGGATGTTAAAAATACCTTCTTTGTTCTGACCCCATCTTAACTGATCCTGCCCATCTGTGACCAAAATATTTCTCTGTTCTAAAATTTTCATAAGTTCCTCCATTTTTGGCTTTAAGGGGCCTTCCCCTCTGCATTATGTTTTCCTCCAGCTTCTCCATTTCTCAGTGTTATGAGGAGGATTCCAGAAATCCCTGACCTTTATTAGTCCTTGGGAATCAGTTTCCTGCTTGATGCTCATAAATTCCTCCCTTAACAACATTGGTTCTTGTTGCCATTTATCTTCCCAAAAGAGAGCTTGATCCCCTGTTCTGATTTCCCAGAAGCTGTTGTTCTGAACTAGGCTTCTGTTATCCCAGGCTTTATTCCAGATGTGAGAGCCTTCTATGTTCCCTGACATTCTTATGAGATCATTTGTTTGCCAGGAGTTGGGATATTTTTCTTTCTAGGTTTTTGCCCATTGCACCTCTGATTCTTTAACCCATCTCCACCAGAGTTTGGCTCCTAGAACATTACTTAGAGTCTCTTGATAGTCTAAGCCTAGGCCTCCATGACTTTTGGGTTTACATATTTTATCCCAAGAAACTAGGGCCCATTTCTTTTTTGTCTCCTCACCCCAGAGAAAGTCTCTCTGAATGTTCTTGAGTTGCTGTAAAACCCCTTTGGGGGCTGGTAGGGTTGAAAGAAAGAAAATAGGGATGGATTGAAGAACAATATTCGTCAAAGTCAATCTGCCAGCTAGGTTCAACACTCTAAAAGTCCATCTTTTGATCTTGTCTTGCATCTTGTTGAGCACTGATTCCCAGATACTTTTGTGCAAAGTTTTATCCGTAAGGGGGATTCCCAAATACTTTGAAGGGAGGACCTTCCTTTGGAAGCCCAAAATTCTGGAGATGTTCCTTTGAATAGCAATATTAGTGTTAAAGAAAAAAATGTTAGATTTGGAGAGGTTGACTTCCATACCTGAAGCTAGGGCGAAGTCATTTAAGATTTTTTTGTACGCTGTAGCTTCCTTGACAATGGGGATACCCTGCAACATGGTATCATCCACAAATTGTTGATGAGTCAAAGCTTGGCCTTTCTTCATTAATTGAAGGCCCTTGATCTTTTTTGAAACTTTAGTAGTTTTAATGGTACGGCCCAATCCTTCCATCATGAGGATGAAAAGAAAGGGAGAGAGAGGATCTCCCTGTCTGAGGCCTCTGGAAGGAGTGAAGATCTCCAAGGGCGCGCCATTCACCAAGATTGAAAAGATGGGTGAAGTCACCATAGCCATAACCCATCTGATCCAGTCATGATCAAACCCAAAAGCGGAAAGGACCTTTTTGATGTAAATCCAGTTCACCTTGTCATACACTTTTGCAATATCTAATTGCATGATCATACCAGCTTGCTTCTTGCTGGTGAGAGAGTGAACAACCTCGTGGGCCTGAATAATATTATCCAGGATTTGGCTTCCTTCCACATAACCAGATTGTTCTCCAGAAATCAAAGAAGGTAGAGGAGGTTTGAGTCTGTTAGCCAAGATCTTAGAAATGATTTTGTAAACAACATTGCATAAAGCAATGGGTCTGAACTTATAAGGAGTCAGGGCTAAGTCCTGTTTGGGGATTAGGGAGATGAAAGAGGTGTTGAGGGCTTTCAGAATGGATTTACTTCTTCTAGACTCCTCAACCACATCCAAAATATCCTGTTTGACCACATTCTAGTAGGATTTGAAGAAGTCCACATTAAAACCATCTGGACCTGGAGCTTTTCCATTCTGCATCTCTTTGATCACTGTACTAAGTTACTGGTTTGTTTAGGTTAAATTTTTCTTCTCTAGACACCATCCTAGGAATATTCTTTATAATTTCCTTGATGCGATGGTCCCTGTTTAGATTGTTTTCTTTTGTGATATCTCTGAAATGATGTACCATCATAGCTTCAATATTCTTGTGCGTGGTCTGAAGCTCCCCATATTCATTCAATATTGAGGATATCCTGTTGTGTGTTCTGTTGGCTATGGTGGAATGGTGGAAAAACCTAGTGTTATGTTCACCTTCTTTGAGCCATTGAACTTTGGATTTTTGTCTCCAAAATATTTCCTCCTGATTGCATAAATTCTCCCATTCAAGATTGAGTTTTTCAACTTGCTCACTTTTGGATTTATCAAAACCTTTTGAGATCATTGCTTGGTTTAGTTCCTGCATTTTGATCTCTACTAATTTTTTATTTGCAAAAATGTTACCAAAATCATTCTTGTTCCAATCTTTGAGTTTGATTTTTATGTGCTGAAGCCTTTTATGGAGGAGGAACATTTTGGAGCCCTGAACCTGTAGATCTTCAGACCACCAATCCTCAATGTTGTTGATAAAATCTAGGTGGGAGAGCCAGATATTTTCAAATCTGAAAGGTTTGTTCTTGGGAGCATCAATTCCCTTGATTTCTAATTGAATCCGCCAGTGATCAAAGCCTCCAAATGGGAGAACACTTGCAGATATTTCTAAATTTGTGAGCAACAAATTCTCGGAGATCAAAAATCTTTCTAACTTAGAGGCAACCTGAGCATTGCCTCCTCTTTTATTATTCCAAGTGAAAAGACCGTTTTGCATTTCAGAGTCAACAATATTCATGTCTTCTGTGACAGAGTTGAATCCTAATGAATATCTATTGAGGATTATGGTTCCTCCTTTTTTTTCCGAAAGAGATTTAATCATATTGAAGTCTCCTCCAATGACCCAATGGATTTCTTTATGTCTGCTTCTGAGATCTACCAGGGAGTTCAAAAATCTAAGTTTCTCATTTATTCTCTGAGGACCATAGACATTCGTAACCAGGAAGGTGTCATATATCCCCAATGGTTGAATGATAGCTGATAAGTAATTTCTCGTAGCCTCCGCATCTACAATGATGACTTTTTGGGGGTTCCAAAGAGTAAGAATGCCCCCTACTGTGTTTTCTGCTTTTACTTCTAGAAACTCAAATTTACTGAGCCATTTGCTATGGATTTGTTTGATTTTTTGAATGGAGCATTTTGTTTCTTGAATGAAGATTATGTTCGCATTGCGAGTTTCATTCTGTTACTTAGCATTCTCTATTTTCTTTTACTACCTAGACCTCTTATATTCCATGAGATGAACTTCATAGTTAAAGATTTGTAAAGGAGTAACTGGTTAGATCTTTCATCTTACCTGAGTCTATCATTAGCTTTCCACACTCCATAAGGAGCTCATTTTTCTTCTTTCTGCCTCTCTTCTTTCCTGGATTTCTAGTGGCTAATCCGGGACTTAGTTTCATTGTTTTCACTCCTCTGTGCTCCTCTTTGTGGATGTTCTTACCTTTTTCCTGTGCTTGTTCCTAAGTTTTCCATAAGAACAACTGTTGTGTTTTGTTGCATCCATCTTGGGGTAGAGAATCTATTCCTCCTTTGGTTCCTTGCAACAGGAATCCTTCCAGATCCAAGTTTTCCTTGTCTAGGATTTCTTGTAGTTCATGCTCTTCCAAATCTGTTTCACTTTGAGTCACTTCCTGGTCCATATCCATTTCTGTTTCACTTCGCATTGCTTATTTTAGAGAGTCAATGGCCGGAGAGAGATGTAAGTCCTCTTTCTTTTCTTTTCCTTTAGCCTCTTCCTCTGGATCTTGATTTTCTCTCGTGATTTCTTCAGTCTCTTCTAGCACTTTGAACTTATTCTGACTTCCTTTCTGCTCCTTAGTATGTTGTTGTTTTGATCTCTTTTTTCCTCCCCTTCCTTTACTGGCCACTTTCTGAAAGCTTTCGGTGTCCTTCGATGTATTGAGTTTTTCTTTGTTGTCTTCTTTGCTGAGAGGGAAGTCTCTTAACAAATGCTCATGTTCATGGCATCTTCGGCATCTAAAGGGAATATGCTCATAGTCAACCACCTACACCCACTCCTCATCCAAAACTTCTAGGATAACTTCATCTGGAATTGCTCCTGATAGGTCCATTTCCACACAGATTCTAGTAAAGGAGGTATATTTTCCCCTTCTTGTGGCTTCAGAAGCTTTAATATAACATCCTAGTTTATTGCCAATGGTAGCCAACGATTCAGTTTGCCAATAATCAAGAGGTAGTGAGTAGAGCCTTACCCACACAGGAACAGAAGAGAAAGTCTCCCTCTCTAGGACAAAGTTCATTCTCCAAGGTCTCATATAGATACTTGCTGTAGCAAAAAAATAGGGTCCTCCTTCAAATATTTTGTCTTTGTCTTCGATGTTGGAGAACACAACTGTGAAGAATCCTTTTGACCCCAGATGTAGGTCAATGCTTCCTTTGGGCTTCCAATGATACTTGATCCATGTCTGCAAAGCTTTTTCAGTGGGCCATATCCCATGAATTTACAGATTATGGCGTAGGTTCCCATGTGCTCCCTGTGCTCCTGCAGAGCAGGATCATTTAATATTACTCGGGGAGTGATCTCTGCTTTTGGTTTGCAAGGTCCTTTTAGTTTTTTGTTTCTTGACCCCAGACTTTTGTCTTCTTCCACATTGTCCTTTGTGCTGCTGTTTTCTCTTGCTTTGGGCCCATCTGTTTCTTTTTCATTGTCGCTGATTCTGTAGTTCTTGTCTTTTTTACTATTTCCAGTAGGTCCCTTACTCCCGCTGGCTACTGAATCTTTGTAGGAGGGAGCCAAGCTCCCTCCCCTGCCATTCTCCATACGAATCGAACTCCGCTTGCTGAGAAACCGTGACCGCCGCGTTTCTTCTGCTCTCAAACTTACCATATTTTTTTATTTATTGGGCTTTCCACACATATATTTGTATACATAATGTATGTATTGTGTAACAACCCTCGTTAAAAATCCATGTAAATA